>JAVQJF010102316.1:0-17914 GCA_036023855.1 Gadopsis marmoratus
TCCATCTGTCACCGCCTTTCTTTTCATCCCTGTTAAATATTTTTCCATGGTGTCTCTTAAGGGTTTGTTATCTGCACTTCGTATCTCCTGCTCTGTGCTGTGTGCTCTTGTTCGGTGCAGAAAACCCTACTCGCTGCGGCAAAAAAAGCATGTTCCCCGGGGTCACACGCGCCCCCCCAGGAATCGCTCTGCGCCCCCCCAGGAGGGGGAAGTGAGAAGCACTGCTCTAGAGGCATCTCTGCCTCTTGAGAAACGTCTGTACGACTAAAACTCGACTCTGCAGGCATCTGTCAGGCATGCAAAGATGGACAGGCGTGCAGTATACCTAATGCCCTACTGTTGTTCACTGCTCTCCTCCGTGTTACTCCCTCTGGGACACATGGCCGCCCCCAGGGGAAGGCCCTTGTCTGTCATCCTCTTGTTTGGTCAGATGGACGCTGCAGGGACTGCAAGTCCACCTTCCTGGATACATGTGTGTCCACTGCAGGGCCATTTGACCCCTGCTCATTTTGATGAGCATGGGTTTTTTTGGGGGGGTTTTTTCAAGGCTTTTCCTCCTTTTTAGTAGGATCAAATGTTCACTTAAAGTGGATTACAAATATTACGTAGAAACTTGGTGCTTATACAAATGGGCTTTGTTTCCCAAAGTCATCGAGGGCAAGACTGCAGTGATGTATTCAGTTTTTCTGTGAATACGTCTCCAATTCAATGTTCTTGCCTCACTGGAAGGATACCTGCTTCTCTCATAATTGAAAGTACAATCCTGAGATTTATGAAGATCTTCAAAATGTATTAGATAAATGCAAAGGTCGAGGTAGAAACCTGGCTGCTGTTGTGTTTTCTTTGTTGTTGTTTTTCTTCTGGTTCCTGAAAAGTTGACATTTTGGATCTACCCGGCTTTCACGTGGCAACAGTCAAAAAGGCCATACATCCCTAAACATTTACAGCTATTACTCTGACAGTAAACTATGATTCCCTTGTGAAAGCTTTCACGCTGCTATATAGCATACGCTCCACTTGGTGCCAAATATTTTCCCTGAGAGTAACGAGGAAGGATCCAAACTTGAAGAGACGTTCCAGACTTTTCAGTGAGAAATCAGTGCTTATATGGCCTGACCAGGATCATGTGTCTGGTCAGGACACAGTTGACAGAAAAGAAAATTTGCTTCCCCACCATGGCCCATTGGCCTTCCCGTGATGATTCCAGTTGGTATAATAAATTCAAATGATCATTAACATCTTTTTCCCATATGAGTAAATGATAGGAGGTGCTGTAAAACCTGCTCCTGTGCTCGCACAGTGCAAACAGTGTGGAAAGAAGTCTGGAGCTGTGAGGCTAGACTGCGTGCAGAGGAACAGTCTGTTGGACATATTCTTCAGAGTCATAGTGAAAAATGAACTGTATCCGTAGAAAAGGTCTCCGGATATTGATTGGATAAAGTACTTAAACTTTTGAAAAGCCACCATTTTATTTGAATTTGTGTCTTTCTGAACATGAGCTATTGTTGAGTTAATCTTCATTGGTTGACACTTGGATTAACTATGTCCCTTGACTCATCGCATCCACAGACTTTCTTTTAATCAATTTGAAAAGAAAACGTTTGTGCGTATTTTAGGGAAGCTAAGCTTCTCCTAGCCTCTAGACTATACACCACACAGCATGTTGGAGACCGTGGCTGTGCCCCTTATTGAGTGTCTCATGGCGACCTTGTATCCTGACGCATTTAGGCTACTGTCAGCGGAGAAATGGGAGTATCTGTGATGGATTTTGGCCCTGTTGGATCGATGGAACTGGTTGCACTTTACCGATTTGTGAGGTTTGGTGTCCTTCAGTGGCTTTATCTTTATCTCTGCTCTGGTCCAAAAATGCACCATGTTGTCTATAAGTGGTAACACGGGAGGACAAATTGCAAAAGTTGGAAGATGAATGAGATGAATTAATAAATGTAATGGGTTTACCCATATTGCCATAAGGTTAAATGATTTATTTAAAAAAGTGTTTCCTGGACAAAGCGGCGCGTTAAGCCCCTTTGTAGACAAACTGAGGCTCATACTTAAACCTGATCCTGCTGTGATGGGTTGCATTGTGCTGTTTACAGTGAATGCACAGAGAATACCTGTGGACATCACAGTACTCATTACATTTCAGGTTATGTCGAACCCCGGCTTGGTAGTGGTTACATTCTCGTCAGAGCCTGCCCACCTCAGCTATCGCAACAGAATACTAGAGCTAGATGGTCTAGGTATAAATACTGCGCTTTCAATGAATCCCCCTCTAGGTGTTACTCTGCATTCAACCCAGTCCCTGCTCGGTGCCCCTGTGCTAGCTGCCCTGCATACTGAATGTCAGACTTTGTGGCTTGGAAAACATTTCCTGTACTCTGTGATGCCCTCCTTGCTTTGAATGAGCGGCGGGGAGTTGCATTATCATTGCATGTACAGTCACAAAGAATGACCATGCTATTAGAACCCATGTAGCCTTTTTACTGTGCTGAGCTTTTCCATAAAGGTCGGAGGAAATGGAAGGTATTTGTGTAGGATGCATGTCAAGAGTGGGACTGAACAGGCCTTTAGTGGCAGCCACACTAGGCTCTCTGCTGGGCAGTGGGCATTCTTCCTCCATCCCCTATCCCATGAGCCTCTGCTGCTGGGACAAAGTCCTCTTTGTGTGCCCATGGCTCTTGGCTGGAGCACACAGAGCTCTGAAATTGCGTTTGAACGATGGGATTTTCATTTCTATCCCTCCTTTTTGTGCTTTCTCTCACCCCTCTTTGCTTTCACTCTGCACTGAGCCTCACCCCCTGAACCTTCTCACCCACCCTCCCCCCTTCTCTTAGCAACTACTCTAGTGGGACAGTATTGCATTGACACCAACACTGTGGTTGTTACCGGCTTGAGCTTTTGCTGGATAGCGTAGACATGCATCTTCAGTTTCTCACGGGGAATTAGAAAAGGTCTCTTGAATAAAATCTTAACATTTTTTAGGTGCCTTCTGTGGTTTAGTAGAGGCTTTAGAGAATTAATATTTAATTCTTTACGGGAGGTTACAAGACCGTTTCAAATGTGCACATTTCAGTTGTCCCGCAGCAGGAGATTTGCCATGAAAACCTTTCTTCTAGGCTGCAGTTTGAACATGCAAAAAGGTACAGAAAGTAGCAGATTCCAGCTGTAAACGCTGAGAATCGGGTAGCTTTTCCGGATCTTGTGCCAAAATGATTTTCTGTTAAGCTAGTGTGTTTCCGTCAGCCGGATGTCTTTACCTTTCATAGGGAAGAAAATACCAATTTAGTATTCGTGGATTGCTTTATCACAGTATTCTTATGATAAAATATTTCCTGCTGCTCTTTTGGAAAGAAAACACCTCTGCTGTCCTGCTTCTTTTCTATTAACTGTCTGGACATTTAAGGAATAGAGCAGTAGATGCTCTGCGTGAGCCTACATCCCTGAGGCTTTGACTCTCACCCTGCACTGCTTGCTATTGTTTGCATGTAATTTTGGCCATATAGGTATTTAAAGCTTGTTTTAACTGTTTACTGTAATCAGCGTAAATCGCCGTGGATATGAGCGTCAGCTGAATGTGTGAAACGAACATGTAAATTATTCCACCTAAGGTGTTATTAAACAGGTTGGGGTGACTGAGGCTAGTTGCAGCTTGTGGAAATGGGAGTGTGTATGTGTTTGCGCCAGCAGACAGTTCATCCGCCACCTAGTAATCTTACAGCTGCTTGTCTGGCTCGTCCCTGCTGCTGTTATTGTGCTGCACAGAACACAATAGGAGGAAACCTCACCTCATTTACTGTTTGGCCACTTACTGCTGACTGACTGACTGAGTGTATGTATGAATGGATGAATGAATGACTCAATGGGGTGGTTGATATCTAAAGTTATTTTTTACATGCTTTTTTGCAGCCCATTTGACTGCTATTATAATATTGAATAGGTGTCACATCTGTCCCACATATGTGGGCTAGTCTAAACTAATATACCTACTGCTAAGTTAACGAGGCTGTCGTCACCCATTTATCGCAGCATGTTCAGGCTACAGGGACTTCCTATTTATATAGTCAATTTCTCTTAATTAGACCGTGATATTGATGTTTCCTAGCAATCAATTTACACAATACTACTGGATTGTAAGTCTTTACTAGCTGAGACATTTCTTAAGTTTTAATGGTGCAACCTGATTCAGTGAATCAGTAATTTGTAACTAGCTAGTAGTTTCTAAGAACTTGGGAAGAACCTTTAAGGTCAACGTTTTCGCAGTAAATGTCTTTTAAGCTTACTCTTTGGAAAAACTGATGTCACATCAATCTCCATCATGCAGCGTGTGCACAAGAGATGAGCAACTTGCTACTTTTACGCAGCAGCAGTCCGATTCCTTGAGCAGAGATGCCATTTCATTTATGTGAGCTTTCCAGGAACAAGCTGTAGCTCAAATGATGCACCATGCACTGGTTTTGTGTTGTTGTTTGCTGATGACAATAATCTTTTGTGTGTAGTTTTCTACATTGCACGGGCCTGCTTTCATGAGGGGGGGGGGGGGGTAGTGATTGTATTGTTTTAACTTGTTGGAACAAGCTTTGATGGTGTCGCCCATTTACAACATGTTTGAATAGCACTGAAAAGTATAATTTATGTGTCCGTCCCGTTGAGATTCTGTTTGTGTTGCTCTCTTAATATTGAGAGACAGGGGGTAGGAAAAGCCCAAGCCTTTGCTGAAGAACAGGCCAGTTTGTGAACAATTTCCTAATTGTTAATGAGTAGCTCCAGGACAGCTTGCCAAGGCTGGAGGGCCAATGGTGAAGGCCTGTTTGAACAGAGAGGGCAGAGAGGGAGAAGGGGCTAGCTGTGGGGACACTGTCACTGAGGGGACCCCTAAACCCCATCGGCCCCCTCCTACCTGGGTCGCATAGTGCTGGAGCAGGCAGCTGAGAGCGACTGTCACTTCCACCCGAGACTTTAATGACAGTCTAGCTGCTGTTTTGGGACTCTGGTGAGCTTGTGTCACTTGCCGACTGCTGTCTGAGGAGCAAACCCTGGGTCAGCTGATTTGGAGGATAAAGGGGGGGTCAGGGAGTTCTTGAAGATGTCCAACAGCAACAATAATCAAGAGGAGAAGGAGGAAAAGGAAGAGGACACGGGGGAGAAAGGAGAGGAGTTCATGGTCACAATCCCTCCACCTCCTCCTCAGGTCAACGGGAAAGGTCCAGAGCAGGAGGGGAAACCGGTGCCCAAACCCTTGCTGAACGGGCACCATTGCCAGCCTATGAACAGCAGTATTTTTCCTCTCTCCGCAGTCTCGCCAGCAGCCGAGAGGATCCGCTTCATCCTCGGGGAGGAGGATGACGGCCCGGCGCCCCCACAACTCTTCACCGAGTTGGATGAGCTGCTGTCGGTGGATGGACAGGAGATGGAGTGGAAGGAGACGGCCAGGTAAGAACCTCAGCCTCAGACTTGGGGCTTCCTCTTAATGTTCCTGCATGTGCACTCTCCTGATTTTTACAGTTTCACACCACTGACTTTCACTGACATTTTTCAAAGTGTAATACAGTTGTCTGTGAAAAGTCATCTTCACAGCAACATTTTTGCTATTAATGCTTGCTGCTTTTGCATACAGCCATCCCAGAGCCAAATAACTGAACAAACATCTGTATACCAGTCAGTCTAATATCAGTTCTTCTAACATTATTTGCTGTGTGCATTACATTTGGAGCAGCATAAAGAGAGAGCACAAAGGGTTTCACAGGTTTCTTCTGTGTGGCCCGCTAGTGTGATGGGATGATTGTTTATATGTCATTAGTATTGGATGAGTGAAGCTCTCTCAGGGGGAAACTGGATCCCTGGGCTGCTGTTTGAGGCTCCAAATGAGTTGATTTGTTATCCTAACCTCTGACCAATTGTACTGCAGTTACATTTTGGTTCACTGTCAGTTGACTGACGTGCAGAGAAACTCCACTGAAGAACTTTCGAATGCTTTCGAAGTCTTTCGTTGTATTTTTAAAAGTGCTTTTACTTTTACTCAAGAAAGCATTTTAAGGCTAAGTTCAGTTTTTATTCTAGTTGAAAATATAATTAGAGGTGGAGTCTTTTCCAGCATTGATATTGACAGATGATAAATGTGTTCAGCTTCTGTGACCCTGCCTGATGCATCACAGTAAACTGATATTAATGATTAATGATGGCTTACGCACAGATGGGATGTCAAAATTCAAAAGGTGACACTGCAGCTCGTCAGTCCTGCCGACAGGGAGGTATGATTATTAAACCTTAGTTTAACCTTTAAGACATAAGACATGTTGTCTTTGTACTTGTTTTAAACTAAGGTTTAATAATCATCGGACATAAAACAAGTACAAAGACATCTTCTCAACCAACTATGCAATATAAGTCGTGTGATGGTGAAAAATGTCCACAAGAAAATATTTTTCTTCCGGGGAATTCCGGGGAAAAGTCAAGAGTTTCACCTGAAGTAAGGACTCAATACAAGAGGATCGGCAGGGTTAAAAAGGTAAAAGAGGCCTACAGTTCCAGACCCCCCAACATGTCTGAAATCCTTTTTATATTAGTTACGAAAGGTGAAATAAATCAATACTGCACCTTTTTAAGCGTCTCACTTTTTATTCTGCAAATAACTGCGGAGATTAAGACCCGGCCCGGTGTCTCACCAAATGCACTCAGGGGACTCGAAATGAATAAAAGATCTCGCAAGTGCTGCTGGCTGTCCGCCAAGTGCAATGTTGGCAGCCAAACTGGGCAAATGAAACCCTGGTATAGAAGCAACTGCTAAGTACCAGTTGAGTTTCTCATCTCCCAGGCTCTGAGGGAGGGGCGAGTGATTTAAAAAATAAAAAAATAAATAAATACATGAAGAAAATAGAAATGTATAAAACTGCTTCTGAATTTAAGATAATTTTACCATGCACAAAAAGAATTGAATTCCCACACTCTGTCAGCCTGGTCACAGGCCTTCGTCTGACATTTCTCTATGCACCCGTCTACCAGGTGTGCGTGCGGTAGACTGTTAATGTGGCTTTGACGATAAACAACATCAAAAAAGAGCTGGTATTAAAGTAGCAATCAAAATTAATATTTAGTTTGACCAGCTTGCATTTGCATATATACACATTTGACAGTTTTTATGTGAATGTACTAATATCAAACTCTGTTTAAGTGTTGGCGTGTTCTCTTATTGCCTGTAACTGAGTTCCGTTCTCTCTCTCTCTGGTGTTCCTGCAGGTGGATCAAGTTTGAGGAGAAGGTGGAGAAAGGAGGCGAACGCTGGAGTAAGCCCCACGTGGCCACGCTGTCCTTACACAGCCTTTTTGAACTGCGAACGTGCATAGAGAAAGGAACCATTATGCTGGACATGGAAGCTTCCACTCTGCCTCAGGTTGTTGGTAAGTTGGCTTTATGAAGTGCATGGTTTTTACACTTGGAGACTGGGTTCTCCGTCCCATCTTCTTCTTCGAGTTGGTGTTTTTTTCGATAACTGACCAAGAAACAGAATCATTAATGCATTTAGATCAGACCAGTCAGCTGCGTTTAGAGTTGCACGCCCATAAAGTTGGGACACTTGCAAGAGACTGATTTAAAACCCCCGGATCCTTCCTATAGTGCAGAGCCCAGAACATGCCCATGACTTTCAAACTCTAGGCTGGGCTTTCTTCAAGCCCAAACTGAGATTAATCCAAGTTTTCTCAGACTTGGCAGAACTCTCCCAGAGAAACAGAGGGCATTAAAAACGTTCTCCCCATGACTATCAAACTGATGTGTAAAATGTGCCCTTTTTAACCACAATCAAGTGTTTAGTCGCCTGTCATTACCCAGAGCTCAACAGTACTGTATTTAACATGGTCATGATGTTTCCCTATGGTGCAAATAATATAACCTTAATGCTCGTTTTTATTTAATTGTCATTAATATATTACAATTGTACAAAATATTTTTAGTTTCTAAAGAATTTAAATGTTTTACTATTACACATTGACATTGATAAAGGTCAGCATCTTCCCGATGATGTTCAGTGTATCCAGAGCTGGTCTGTAGTATTGCGTGCAGGTTTATGCATTGATGCACATCACCCACAGCGCTCGGTGGTTTCCTTCCTTCCTCTTCTTTGCTTTTTTCGCAAAAGGCCAGAGCTCCAAATCAAGTCCAGCCTGTGTTGTACTTTTTCTATTGCAACACCGAGTGACTCAAACAATAGTTTGTAAATGGTCACGCAAAAAACGTCCTAATTTGAGGACAGCCAACCCCCTTCCCCCTGCTCCGTCATGCAGACAAAAGGAAGAGTTACCACTTTGAGTGATTAATGTGAGGTAATTGACTGTGCTGCACGGAGTGCACAGGCCGAGCGGAGCTGGGCCTCTTGCGTTGAGGCCAGCCGACTTGACTGATGGGCCATTAACAGCACTACCCCTCCACGAGAAGAGAGAAACTGCCCGAGGCTGCTATCTGTCAGCGTTCAGGCGTCTGACCTTCTTTTTTAAAAATAGGCAAGACCTTTTGATTGAGCCGTTTCATGATGCCACGGCGACTTTCACACAGGAGCATTACAGTCCGGGAGGCACTAATTGAGCCTTTACGAGTATGAAGAGGCTTGTTCCGGGGCTTTTTCAGTTATTTGCTTTGAGTGATGCTGTTACTAAATTAAGGCCGTTGGGTCAAATGCTGCATTTAGAGAACAAATAGATCCAAAATGAACACATGATTTGAAAAAAACAGCAGAATAAAAAAAATTTTTGTTTTTGTTTTTTTAGTTATTTAGTTATTTAAATGTTTTGTAATGTTGCTCTTCAGTACTTTAGAAAAATATGTTTTTTTTTGGTTTTTAAAATGCATGACGATGTAGCAATTTAGTTTAAAGAAAACATTTTAAGCAAACTTATATAAATAAATTAAATTGTTGATGCTGCATATAAAGTAAAAATATCAAGCATTTATTGATTGTACATAGTTGACATTGAGGCTTTTCTGGCTTTTAAAAAAATTCACTGTCAGTTGAATACATTTGTGTTGGTCCGACAAAATAAGCGACTGTATGACATCGCTTTGGATTCTGGTTGTTGTTTTGTGTAATAATGTAGTTTGTCATGTCTTAAATGCATCGTGGTTAAACTCCCAAGTTGCAACACGTTCTTCTCTCCAGACAGAGACTGAAATCATCTTTCCTCATCCTCTTCCGTCCCTCCCTCCCTCCCTCCCTCCCCTCTCTCTGCACCTTCAGAGCTGATCACTGACAACCAGATAGAGATCGGCCAGCTGAAAGCAGAGCTGAAGGACAAAGTGATGTACACGTTGCTACGGAAACATCGCCACCAGACCAAGAAGTCCAACCTGCGCTCTCTGGCTGACATTGGCAAGACGGTCTCCAGTGCAAGTAGGCTGTTTTCCAACCCGGAAAATGGTAATACTGATGCCAGTTTGGTGCAGTCTTCTTTTCTTCTGGTTTTTTTTTTTTTTTAAATGATGAAAAGAAAAATCTAAATTCAATGGATTTCATTTATTTATATATATTTATTTTTTTTCACCTCAAGTTAAAACCTGCGGTGTGTAGCAAGTCGTGAGGGCAGTGAGGAATGGCACAGTGTGCGATGGAGGACACACTGCTGCCCTCCTCTGCATGAACCCACTAATGTAGCACTTAATATTCCTAAATAAATACCAGCATCTCCTTCATAGATACTGGAAAAAACATTATTTTTAAACCTTATGAGAAATGGCCCTTATATGTTATATTATATATAACACAAAAACCCTTAATATTAGTGCTACTATAGTCCTACTATTTGCTCACTAAACCTGTAAGTGAAAGTCTTTTGCTAATTCATCACAAACACACTTTTGATTAATGTGCTCACTGTAGGCTACTGTACTAACTGACTTAATTAAGACTTCATTGATGCAGAAGCAACGTGTGGCGGCACCTAAAGGAGCAGGTGGCGCTGATTTTCAAACTGACTTCAGCTGTAAATTTTAACACTGAAGAAATGAGTTGGTGCATGAGTTTACGACACTGGCAGGGAAAAAGTCAAGGGCAATGGGGGAAATCATAAAGCTGAGTCCGGGCGTTTTGATGGGATATGACTAATCGAGGCATGAGAGATTATCATTTATAGCAGTGAAAATCTCTGAAGTTGATGATATATATTCATATGATTCTCACTCCATTTATAACTGTTAATTTTGTTGATAATTCTGTAAACTCACGTTTTATTTTCAGTAAAATGTCACATTTCTTCTCATCACACGGGACGGGCTGTCACTTTGCTTCACTGACGGCTATCCCACACAAACGATTACAAAGAGAACTGAATTCAGATTACTGCAAACAGTTCACACAATTAATAAAAATGCACTTAATTGGCCATTTTAATAGGATTGCTGTTGCTTGATGAAATGGATTTAACATCAATCTGAAATTCATTCACTTACGAAAAGAGATTGAAATGAACAACTAATGAATATTTTCCTCAGACAGCAGCGAGTGAAAACCTACTCGAACCTTATTAAACAGCCGCAAACAGAATATTCAGTCTCTAAAGCGGTGGGGTTTACAGTTCAAACGTGAGGAAAGTGACGGCCCTAACACAACCTCGTCTGTGCGTTAACACGCGTACGAGCGCTTTGATTGTAACACACTGAGTAACTAGATGTTTCGCTGTGTTGACGATGTAATGATTAATCTGTTACCAGCCGTGGGTCTTTGGAAAGTGAAGTTATTTATTAGCTGCTATCAGACTTTATGACACCGGTTTATGACTCTATCAAAACAAAAGCTCCCGACTGTTCAGGACCTGCTTTGTTGCAGCGTTCAATTGGAAACGCATCACATAGCAGCCCGAGCCTCTTATCAAGGGCGCAGTACTGAGATAAAAGGTTTCACAGATAATCATGATTATTGTTTATTACAATACAGTTTGACACGAAGTATTCCTGTCCATTGACCCATGGTGTCCTGATTTTAATGACGCCACTCCTCTTACCTTCTCTGCACATCTTAAATCATGTCTTACAGATCTTTTTAACAGCAACTTGATTTTTGTTTTAACAAATCTCTCGCTTTGGCTCAGCGGGCTCGCCTATCAACTCTCCTGCCGTCTCTTTTTCCTCCTTTTCTGCTTCCCTGGATTGGGTTTGACTACCTGCTGCCGCCGCTGCCGCTGCTACTAAAAGCTCGCAGTCCTCTTGAGAACTCTGTGACTTGCCTGTCGGGTCGCATATCAATGGAGGAATTGCAGACCCAAAGGAGTACCAGCATGGACTGGCTTAGTAAGTTCACTGGTCCCAGTCTACGTTCACGCTGCAGACCCCACTGATCACTTCTGAATCGATAACCAAAGAGTACATATTTGTTCCTTTTTTTTTGAGTTTTGACTAAACTGAGGCATCTTTAGAAAATACCAATTGGCTCATATAAGTGGCTTTTTTTTCTCTCCAAATATGTCACTGTCCTCCCTGTAATAACACTCGCTCAGCCAATCTGCCAAGAAACCCAAATTAGTTGGTTTTTTTTGTCCCCGAGACTCGGAAAGGAATTGGAAAATGTGGCTGTGCAGCTTTTTGTTGTTGACACGGATTCAAAAACATCAGATGTGAGTGAAAAAAGGAACTGGGAAACTTTCAGCTGCAGTTTGAACGTAGTCGTAGCTAAACTGTAGTGTAAAATGTAACCTGTCATTCAGACTCAGTGTTTCAAGCACAGTAGAACTCTGTATGGTAGTGTCATGAATAGTTCTTCATCCTTTATTTATTTTAAGGGATTTTTTCCCCCCAAACACTTTACAGCTATATTACGTGGGTAAGATTTGAAATTTGATCCCTCATGTGTTTCCGTTTAAATTTACTTGTTTTTTTTGCCCTTTATTCCCGTAGCTAAGTACTTCAATTTCATCATTTATCCTGGCTGCATCATACTGACAAGCATGTTATTACCCACAATGCTCAGGGGCAGATGTGTGAAAGGCTACAGTGGCATCAGAATTTGCGCTCGTTGAGATTTGTACCTCTCCGGGCACCGTACCTTACCCTTTCCTTGACAGCCCCAGGACTAAAGTAAAGGTCACGTTCTGCTGTCCGATCGCTGATGCTGGAGTTGACGTGCTGAAACCAAAAGTCAGCAGAGCATCAGTCAGAGTCGGCTGTCCACCTGCTTCGGACGACTTTGGCGGGAAAAATGGACATGAAGATGATCAGATGTTTTCAACAGCAAAGCTCTTGCTTGTGTTTACGGAGTACGGATGGCGGCACAAAATGAAAACGGCTAATCCTAGTGCGTCCTTGCTTACCCCCCCCCCCCCCAAGCCGAACAAGCTTAGAGAGAGATGTTTGAAGAAGAAGAAGAATGTTGCAGAATAAAGTGAACCAATCAAAAACCCTTTGTCGTAGATGCTTGAACGTGCACGTTTGAAATGCATTGCGCTAAGAGTCGTTCGGGTTCAGTGCCAGGAATCGTCTCCCGTATTCTGGGGAGGCTGTACTTTTAAATTGATCTAATATTGTGGGTGCGTTACATTCATATTACAAATTTCAGGCTGGATATAGCTGACTCCCGACTTTGAATACAACAGCATTAGCTCAAGGTTTTCAGCAGATTGTATGTAGATCCAGTTACTGCCCCTTTCAGTCGGTCTGAGTGAAAGAGGTTCAGCTCAACGTAAAAGTTAACTTGAACAGCGAACTAGCTATCTGGCGTGCTCCAGCCTTTATTGAATAGATGATAGTGAATGGTGACCGAAATCTATTTATGCTTCTGGCGTACGGTTTGCGTGAAGATCGCTGTGGCCCTTTTTAATTTTGTCTTTCGGCGCTGCATGCAGAGCAAAATGTCTGGGCCACTGTCTTTTCTTGGGTGTGTGCCTCCTTTTACGTTCAGCTCTGGTGACGCTCGTCTAACTGTTCAGGGTTGATGTGTTTTAATAGATAGTCCCACCACAACTCACAAGAACCTGACCTCCAGCAGCCTGAATGACATTTCCGACAAACCGGAAAAAGAGCAGGTGAGTCAACTTGATAATCCATTTTTGTTATTTTGTTTGTTGTCTTTGCTGCAACGGTAGCGTCTGCAGATCACCTGCCGATCATCCTGTCATCGCACCTGTCAAAATATATAATGAAATCAATCAGTTTCTGTAGATGGGGGGTCTTTTCTTTTGTCGTGCTACAGTCAAGGTTCGCAAAAAAAGCTCGACAGACGTCATGCTACTGGGGATATAAAATGCATCACTGTAGACAGAAAGCAGGAAGCAAATATAAAAGCTTTCAGTAATTCGGCTGTGTTGTGTCTAAGTCTAAGATCTGTTGAGATCTCGGTCTCATCGGTCAGATGCTGTATGTACCAGGTAAATATGTGGATTATAGAGATGATGACATTCCCCCCAGCCTCTTGAAAATCTCCAGGTTTTGATTAAATTAAGTTGTGTTCACTGGTGCCAATCAAGTAGCGGGTGTGGCTAATGAACGTGTATTATATATATAAAATTAGGGATAATTCAGCCATTGCATGACTTATTACTCAGACTGATTTGAGGGGAAAGGTTTGAAGAAATCTGTCATTTTTGGGATATCTGGTGTGTTTGTTTTCCTTCTGAAATTAAAAAACAAAGTGGCGTGATGTGTTGAAATGACATTTGCGTCAAGCAAATGACAGCACCGCAGGCTGGCATTGCAAAGCTAACACAGTTAGCCTCATGTAGCTTCAGGTTCAGAGGTTTACCATCAAAGCAGAGGTAACATTGTCAGCCAAGTCTGTAAAGCTGTATTCAAGCTGCTGTATGTGATATCTGCACTCTGCTTAGCAGTTTACTGACAGTCAGTAGAAAATCTGAATAATCTTTGCCTTTCAATGGTCAGTGTGGAGATTTTATAGCAAGACGGGGCTGCAGCGAGGACGACGCTTAGGCCAAGAATCTTTATCTCTACAATGAATAACAGTAACAATCTATGACTAAGTTACAGTGGAAAGTGCACACACTTTCTTCCAGTCCACTACAACTTTACGACACACTGCGTCTTGGATTATCTGTCACACGCAGCAGAGATACCGGAGGTTTTTTTTTTTTTTCTCTCCCACTGTGGTCATCAAAGAACGTCTGTCTCATGTTTACTTCCCCTTTACCTTCTGGTATTTAAAGCTCACACTATCTTACCTGTCCTGCTTAAGGGCGAGAGTGTCTGGAAGAACAAGCTGTCCCGTTGAATGACAAGTGTAGCAGATGAAATGATGTAGCTCCCACAATACTTTCTTTGGCATACATGGCCAAAGAAAACGTAAGCTGTATAAACTGAATTGGATCTGAAGCCCCAGTCATAGGAGGCGTTTGGTTCAGTGCTGCGTGTCATTTTGAAGCACTTCTGCTGGGATAAATGCACAAAAATCTTTAGACTTATTCACCATTAAATTCTTTAATTCCCATTTAATTTTCCGATCTGAGCGGATTTATGACTTGAAAATGAATTTGTAGATCACTTTTCTTTTGCAGGAAGCAGCTGTCGTAGCGAGTTACACGCGGATCTTGCCGCAGATGACCACGTTACTAGCCTGTGTGCATTGGTGTGGCTTTTCAGAATTGTTGTGTCATGCTGTAAGCTCCATTGATTCTGATGGTGGAATAGTTAGATTACCACAGTTCACAGAAGCCATTTGTTCATATGGTTTCGCCCCTGAACAGGCCTCTGGGAGGAGAGAATTGGGTCAAATTCTCCTGTGGGACCGATAGAGTTGGAAAGAGACAACTGGGCAGGAAGCACATTTCCTAAAATGAAGCTCTTCCACACCCACTCAGCCTGTAAATAACATTCAGAAGTTTCCTCTGTGGGCCAACATGCAGTGATCATTTCCACACTGGCCAAATGTTAGATAACTTGGTGCTGAACTGAAGGCGGATTCAATATCCAAAGATTGGAGTTAAGATTCGGAGCATAGCTGAATTATGAGCTCTGTGATGTATGCAAGAGCCAAAGAGACTCGCC
Source organism: Gadopsis marmoratus (assembly GCA_036023855.1). Lineage (NCBI taxonomy): Eukaryota > Metazoa > Chordata > Actinopteri > Centrarchiformes > Percichthyidae > Gadopsis > Gadopsis marmoratus. The sequence continues at coordinate 14,971 of JAVQJF010102316.1, forward strand.
TTTCGTCCTGTTTATAAACCTAATTAGGAAGTATAATTTTAATGGAACATTACACGGTGAGATCCAAATGAAAAAATATTTTGTCACATATGTCTACTGGTACTTAGCCATGCAGATAGTTGTAGTTTTATTTGCCTAGGCTTTGAGACTTCCATCGTTGTGGTGCTCAGAGCATCGAAAACCTCTTTTAAATCATTCAACAGCAACGTCTTTCTAGGAATATTGCCCAGTAATCCACAGAACTAAAAAAAAAAGTAAAGAAAACTAAGGAGGTATGTCTCTTTCTTGTTTCTGGGTGAGGGGGGATTTAGGAGAACTGAGCTTTTAAGAAGGAGGCAGCACTGAGCAGCTCCGCAGTTGTAACATAAAATCAAACAAGCAAATGTCATTCAGTATCTTACAAGGTTCAAAGCCGAGGAAACAAAAACGATGTATTTCATGTTTGAGATAATTGAATTTGAGCCTCGTGCCAGTTCAGAAACAAACGGGACGGGAACAGACTCGGGTGGTTTTATGAAGGTGGCGTGGATTAGCAGCGATCGGACGCAGGTCAGAGTGTGCAGTTACGCAGGTTTAGCCTCGCGACTCAATCATTTACAGACAACCCCCGGTGCCAAGGCAAGCCTCTGATTGGATCTGTTTGGAGCTCACCACTTGAAGGTCAGAAGTTTAGAGGACTTCAGTCCTCAGAGGTTGATGGCAGCGATCCTGCCAGTACATGATCTGGGTATGGCGGGCAAGATAACAAGTGACAGACGGCCAGTCTCCAGTTTGTTCTTTTTAGACTGGTTATACTTGCTGTTTTTAAAAGAAAATGTGTCCTTACTGTTGCTACCAAAGACGCTAAAAGGTTTGGTCAATTATTTTTATTTACAATTCTTACTTTTATCTTATTTTAGACACTTAATTGATTTCAGAATGACGAAACTGCTCTCGGACTATAATTTTATATCTATTTAGGTGAATGCGTTGACTAACAGCCTCACTCTGACTGGGGGAAATGTCAGTGTTGTTTGAGATATAATCCAATTTAAATCCTGGCACAGTTGATTTTAAAGCCGCATTCAACGACATCCGATATTCAGTTTTGTTTCGTGACACCTCTCAGGGCGTTCTCTGGACAGGTGGCTAATGTCTCGCTATCATGTTAAATCTTCTTTAATGTTGCTCCTCCCCTAACTGTCAAAACCAGGAGTTCACATGTCATTACGACAGAAATCTCCTAAAAATAAAGAAGAAACATAACCTAAAGAAGCACCAAATACAACCCATAGGATAAAGTAAAAAATGAGGTAAAACTGCAGGCCATCACTCACCTTATTGTTTTATTGCTACTGCTCCCTTTGTATGGAAATACACTTGGTATTTGGAACTGCCATTCTGAAATCAGATGATATCAAAGCATTCATCTTAATGAGGGTAGAGTCAAGGTAATAAGGATCATTATAGATTAGTTGGTTAATGGATTGCTAGAGAATTAAGGATGAAAACAACTTGACAATCAATAGGCTGATGGTTCCTTTAATCTGTAATGTAATCTCAGAAATCCACTGTGCATGTTCATGTGGTTGCAGGAGCTTGGATAGTGCACCGGTGCACTCTACATCTTAATCATTTTGATTCATATTTACACTGTTGGCTCACTCAACTGCTCAGCAGGATTTCAGATTGTAAATGAGAAAAGCTGTTAAAACACGTTTGAAGCAGTTTCTCAGTCTGGCAGATAAAGAGAGCTGCAGTTCCTCAAAGACACAATTGCAGGACTTGAGTGTCTTTTGGAGGTAAATGTTGAACCTGTGTAGCTCAGCAGGTGTCTGACCTCCATCTTCATACGTCATACATCACCATCGCCATGACAGAAAGAAATACAGACCTCATGTTACCACTTGTTCCTCTGGTATTTAAGCTGAATGGCATTGTCCTGTTTGATATAGGTTGTTTAATTTGGCTCTTTACTTTGTTGGATAGCTTGCTGGTGTGAACGTGGCATTTAATGTCTCCTCCTGCTCGTCTCTTTTGTGTTTTTTAGCTGAGGAATAAGTTCATGAAGAAGTTGCCGAGAGACGCCGAGGCCTCCAATGTGCTGGTGGGGGAGGTGGACTTCCTGGACGCGCCGTTCGTGGCGTTGGTTCGTCTGCAGCAAGCTGTGATGCTGGGAGCCTTAACAGAGGTTCCTGTTCCCACAAGGTGGCTGAGATTCATGTCTGATCTCCAGGAATTCATATATGGCAGCTAAAGTTTAATGTAGGAAGATACATCAGTCCAGATTTTCAACGGAGACAGTTGGAGCTGTCCAGGGGCATTTCAGGCTGCCGTACACATGTATTTTAAGGCTTTATAACACCGATAGAAACCTGGGAAGAACACTTAATATATTTTAGGACTTATTTATATTATATAAGGAGTCGACACAATAAAATTGCGAAATATAGAATATTGTCAAGTATGTGTAATATAAAGAAATCCAATGCGCTGCTGTAATTTAAAAATTCAAACCTTGCATTAGTGTTACATCAACATCTGACATCTGAATATTATGGGCTTCACAAATGTGTAATTTATTGCAGAGCCTTTATAAAAGGATTGGTTAAGTTTGTAAAGGCATTTCTTTTATTGCGCCCACCTACCTCCATAAAGCTACAGGAGCGTTTTATTGTTTGTGAGGTATTTGAGTGGATGCAGCAACCTCCCTGCAGTCAGAACGTAACGACAACATGTCTTTGTGCTTGCAGTCTTATGAAAGTTTGCACTGTTGCATAGCTAAAGTAAAGATACTGTAAACCTTAAGTCAAATTTCACATGACTACACCAGACACCTGAACATAACTTTGAACCATGCTGTTGTCTCATTTTGTTGTCGATACATATATATATATATATATATATATATATATATATATATACTAGTCTACACCAGAGAAGATATAAGAGCTATCATAAATAC
>JAVQJF010102327.1:0-18455 GCA_036023855.1 Gadopsis marmoratus
CGTCCCGCGGCCTGTGGCGTCCCGCTGCCTGTCGTCCCGCTGCCTGTCGTCCCGCTGCCTGTCGTCCCGCGGCCTGTCGTCCCGCTGCCTGTGGCGTCCCGCTGTCTGTGGCGTCCCGCTGCCTGTCGTCCCGCTGTCTGTGGCGTCCCGCTGCCTGTCGTCCGCCCGGAGAAGCGGGACGTTCAGCGTCACTGTGTTGGGCGAATGTGGCCGCGCGGGAAGCAGCGAGCGTTCTGACGACCGTCGCGTGGCACCGCGAGCCTTCACGGAGTGAAGAACGCTCCCCTCTTCCTTCCCTCCTAGGTTCCCACCTCTCCTCTCTCCTACACTCCATTCCCCCCTTTCGCTCACATTTGTTTATTCCTCTGTTTATTCCCTTCCTTTCCTTCTTCCCTTTCCGTGCTTCCTTCCTTCCTTCTTGACTTCCTCCCTTTCTTCATTTCTTGCTTCTCTTCTTCTTTCTTTTCTCCGTTTCCCTACACTTCCATCCCAATTTCGCGCATCGTTGTTCATTCCCTCCTTCTTTCCTTCATTTTCTCTTCCCCTTCCTTGCTCCCATCATCCATCCTTCCTTGCTTCTTTGTTTGTTCCTCTCCTTTCATTCCTTTAATTTTCTCTTACTTTAGTTTACTTCATTCCTTCCATCAATTCTACCTTTCCTGCCTCTTTTCTTTCCTTTATGTCAACCTTCACTTATCTGTCATCTTTTCTTCCTTTCCTCCTTTCCTGTACTTCCATCCGCCACTTCGCTCATCTCCGTTCATCCCATTCTTATTTTCTTCCTCTTCTTATCACCTTTCTTTTTCCATAATCTGTCCATCTGTGTTCCTTCTTTTCTTTTTCCTGTCCTTTCTTACTTCCTCCCTTCTTTCCTTGATTCTGATTGTTTTCTTGGTGTGTGTGTTTGGTTGGGTTGGTGTTCTTTTTCTTTCCAAAGTGCTTTACACTGACAAGTCCTGTTACACAAACGCCCCCCCCCACACACATATAGATACACTATTGAACACCAGATTAATTGTTCCATCACCGTCTGGCTTAAATGCCAGTGTGCTGGATGAAATCTGTATATAAATATCACTACAATTTCTATTCAGTGAAACCACCAACAATACAGAAATGGTACAAGATAATGTAAAAGCTGCTGGATAATAACACACCATGACAGCAGCAAGTGCTCTGAGTATGGAGTCCAGGGATTATCTGTCAACTTGTCCATGCATGTACATCTAGCGCTTTGATGAGTCTCCTCGCTTCTAATTTCTGTTGTCTGTGCTGCTCTCTAATCAGTGAAGCCAAGCGAGCGAATGTAACACAGCGTAATCCAATAGGGATTGATTTTAATCAAGATAATGCCCCTGCTTGTCTCATTACAGTTTCAGAGAGGCACGAAATGGGCAAAGATCATTTACTAAACGTGCTGGAGGCCTGTTTGGAGTAAAACAGTTCAACATGAGCATATAGTACACAGAGCCATTGTTGTAAATTTGTTTTTACAGTCACTTTAATTAACAAAATACACACACACAAAAACCCCCACAGCTATTTGCATTAGGGATTTTCCAATAAATTCTGATGAGCAGCAAGAATGAGGAGAGTTTTCTTGTTGCTGATGAGGAGAGAGATTATTATCACTTTAAATGCAAAGATATGTGTTTAACCCAATACCAGGGTTTCATTTAGTTGGGAGGTGGCATGGAAAAACATTGCTTTTAGTTCTGACCTTGATATTTAAGTATGTACTTCTTCTTCCTTAGAGCTCAGCAGACATTTGAGTAAGGTTAACGTCCAGCTCGCCTGCAGATGGTGTATGATTCATCGCTGCGAGACCGAGCAGGGCTGCTACAAACCTTATTTAACTGTAACAAGAACAGGCCGCAGACCTTTCAATAGGGGATTTCGCATCGAGGACTGTAACTCTGTAAGAGATCCACTTCATTTGTATAACGCTGACTACTGAGGGCTCACATTAGCTGAAACATAAAACAATCTAAGTTGTTGTGAGTGCAGGCAGGGATCACTAATAAGTATAAATATATGTTCACAATGACAGTAAAGATCTTTTAGATTTTTAGACCTATCAGGATTCAATATTTAATTCCTGGCAACTTGGAGAGGACACTGAAACACCATTAAGGGCTTCGTGTTGGGAAACAACTGTGGAAAACACTTTACAAATCAGTAATCCCTGGGAGAATTAGATGAAAGAAAAAGAAAAGCTTAGAAAAAAGAAATATGGAGGATAAAATTGATTAAAGTAAGTTTAATGCTACATTTTAAAGTATTAAAATATTAAAGTTAAAATTTTCTGTGTATTTCAGTCAGAGATTTGCGAGCTCTGTTGATTTTAGAGACTTAGAGGAACTTAAGAGGAACTGCTCTGTTTATATAAAACTGAAATCCTGGCTACAGCACTGCTTCAGAGCCACTATAAAGAAGATGAATGATTACAGCCATCAATAGGTCTTGTAACGTACATAGAGAGATTGAACGGTTTTGTTCACAAAGTGAAGATAAGATAATTTTCGGCCTTTGCTAAGATAAGTGGCATAGATTACAAGAACGATTTCCTCCAATACTGTAAACATTTTTTTACGCCCTCATTCCCACAGAGATACTAGACTAAGTGATGTGACGAGAGAAGCTGTTGACGCTGGGTGCTTTTGAAAAATAAAATTCTCCTTCTCTTTGTAATGCCATTGTCATCCATCTGAAGTGCCTCCATCCCACCGCGTTTGGGCATCTCAGAAGTGGTTTCAGGTAGGGGCTTGATGGAAGCTTGACCACTGGCAGCAGCACAATACGCCACCAAATAATGAGTAGTCGGAAAGAGCAGCCGTACACTAACCCTGCACTTCAGTCAACAGGGAACAATCTCCCTCAAACAACACACTCTCTCCTGCGATGACTGATGGAACCAGTTAGTCCTCTTAGATCCACCTGGATATTAGACATATTGACACACAGACATGAGACCTGCAGCCGTAGAGCGGGACAATACCTGATCCGAGAAGACTTAATAGATGAATGAAATTTGGCATCGGCTAGACTCAGGTGGACCAAACCAAGTGGACACTGGTAAATGCACCTTTAAACCTTTTGTGAATGTGTAAATCCAGCCAATGAACACCGAGGAGGAAACAGTAAAGGTGATGTTTGACATCAAAGCTAAGATAAAGCACGAAGTGAATATGTGCATTTGATTCATACTAATGTCGTTGTTTAGTATATTAATTGGAAATAATTAGTCCTCTTTAGACTCACATTTACAGGCCTACTGTGACTCTAGAATAAACACTCCTGGTTCTTTATTACTCTTCTGTCTTACACCAAGAGTCAAGCCCCAAATAACTAAAACTGGCAACAGTATTGGAAAACATATTCAAACACAAACAGACACATGTATCGCCAGTTTACCAAAAGTATTTTCATTATGGCCTCACAGTATTTAGTCAGAGATCTTCTTACGATACTTCAACTCATAAGTATTTATGCAAGACAAATATTTATTCATCCTAGCATGCTACACCTATTTGTCATATTGTATTTGATGAAATATGTTTCATCTGGCGACGTTTATGTAACCGTCTTAAGGCATGAGACTTTGGCAGGTTATTGTGATGTTATTGCAAGTGACTATTATTTTTCATTAAGAACAAAGGCTCAAATTGAGGTGTGTTTGTTCTAAGTGACTACAAAGCATCACGACTGATGTTTAGACGGGAGAAGATTTTCCTTCAGTGTCCAGAACAGGATAGACAACAGGCGGGGACGAGTGTTTTAGACACAGAAGACAAAGAAAAACACCCCAGAAACACTGAAGATGATTTCAACTCTAAATGCCACTTAGCAGCATTTTTCAGCTATTAGAACGTCTGGCTCTCTGAACTAAAAGAGCTCTCATTTGTGCCCAGACTGTGGGAGCATTAGTCAAAAAGTACCTACTGATTTCTTTTAGTAGGTCAAGAGGAACAAAGTTGAAAATCATGATTGCATCTGGAAAAACAGCACTGACGCAGAGGAGCAATGGTCAAATGTTAACCAGCCTGCATGAACGAATCCAAAATGAAAAGTTTTCAACCAAAGAAAAACTGAATCTATGTGACTGTTACTGTATTTCCTGCATGTTCATTTGATGGCACTGTACTCTAACTAAAGGGTTAGAAATCCTGTTTAAATTGCAGAATTATTAGTGTGATATTTCTACTTAAAATCACATTTAGCTTCGTTGATAGATGCCAGATAATGTTTATCTTTAGTACAAAGAGCACTGTCTTTACTGCCTTATATGTAACTGAACATATTGACTTTGAATTAAAATATAGATTCATATAAATAAGGAATATTTCACCCTAAATACCTGCAGATGCAACACTGTCGCCAGACAAGAATGTCACTATTGGATGTACATTCAATACCAACTATTTTACAATTCTTGCCTTCTACAACATCTGTACATGGCAGCCAAGGTTAAGGTTAAGGAAATCATCTGCAGTTTTTCCTCTCAGGCTCTGTGCAGCCCCAACAATCTCCTCCAATCAGTGTCAGCCTGTATGCAAAACCCAGGGCAAAAAGGTCACCAAGCACTTTCTGCTGCTCATAAAGATTATTGCCGTAGGTGCACAGTTATTACAGAAGACGATCCAGAGTCTTAGCATTTTGAGCTCCTCGCGTCTCTCGTCTGGATGATAACAGCTGGAGATTTACATGGCAACTGCTTAGAGGGGTTTCTGCTGAGAAACTGCACTTGTAACCATACATCTGAATTTTGACGAAACTTTGTATATGAAGTCAGACAAACGGCTAACTTGCAACTTGCATCTATGTTGTATTGTGTGCCACAGTTATTTAATTACATCAAAATGAAGTCCTTTTTTTTTCGGACCAACCAGTTTTTGACACCATACACACAGAATGGCACAAGCATAAATTAATACAGTTCATTGACATTTAAAGATAAGAAGAGAATATAATAAAGTGAGATAAAACAAAATAAGGAAAAGAGAAGAAAGTAATAGAAACAAACAAAGTCCTATCCACCCCTCTCGCCACACTGCAATTTACAGAAACTGTAACATCCCAGTTCTATCTATACATGAACAGTCTAACATCTAAGATTTTACTAAATCTGCAGCTGTCAAAATAGTAGCTGTTGCCTTGTTATTAAAAGCATTTATAGACACAATCGATATCTATAAAACTAAAAAATGTAAGTGAAAATAATGTCTCAGCTACAGCCAAGCCATCTTGACCAACTAATGACCTAAGTGTTTAAATTATTTTGTCCTCTGAGCTGGACCTTTTCTTCAAATTCAGGTTGATTTCTACACTTGTAGTAGAAATCATCAGTAGTAGTATAGCATTATTGACCTGTCGCTCCCTTTGAAAGTCTGTCTGCCTCTCTGCCTGGGGCAGCTCTACAAACCTCCTCTGCTTCAAGAGATTTAAGGATCATCACTTTGATGGAATATTTTATACTTATCAAAGAGAGGGTGACAAAACGTTTTGACATTTATAGCCACTGATGATAAAATATGTGACATGCATATTATGAGCAAGGCTTTGATGAAATAATGTGAATGGTAAGAGGAAGGAAACGTTGAATGCCAAAGGTAAATAATAAATCAAATGATATATTATTTAAATTGAATGGCTTCAAGAAATAAAAACCTTGGAACTCACTTAAATGCAGTATTTAAGCTGTAAAATATATTTTCTTTTTACTCTGCAATGTACAGTATGTTACTTAAGTACGATACTTGAATTGAAAAACACTTAAGTAAGAAGAATCATAATCATAATCGTCCTGCATTTCCTGTGATCATGGATTATGTTAATGTCACTCTGTATGTAGGATCACCGCCTCTGCAATACTTCCAACAAGTGTAAACCAGTGGCACGCAGGTACTTATTTGTTCCCCCGAGGAAGCCGCCTACAGGCTGTCTACAGTCTTTGTCTTTCTGTGGTGTAAATATTGCCAAGCAAAGTGCAGATTGCCAGACGGGCATCCCGGGGGTCACATGTTGCTCTTCCTCTTCTTTCCATCAGTGCAGCGCTTCCAGTAAAAGGCAGCAACACAGCGTTCGTCACTTCTTTTCTCTTCCATACTGTTTACCTCAATCCAGTTAGACTCTGTTCACTTCAATGTGGTTTGGCTCACTTTAACTTTTAACTTCACATCACAATCTCATTTTGTTGACTGTATAAATCTGAGGTATCTTCACAAAGACTCACGGCGCTTACAGAAATGATTCTATTCTTTAAGAAGCATCAAAGTGATCACTTGCACCATAACACTATAAAGATTTTGTTCCTGCTGAGATTAGATGAACAAAAGTGCCTGCCAAATAAATATAATGTGATGCTATGATAATATTCACCCTTTGTACATTGCCTATATTTCCTGTCAGTGTACCTCAAGGTCAGATCCCGCTGGATTCTTCCTGTCTCAAAACAAATGACGACACATGACCACGACACAGAGTTTGTGGAATGCAAAACATGTGTTTTGACATTAGACTGGGATTTAGAGCTTCCTCTCTAAATGACTTTGTACAGCTAAGTGGTCACCTTGACGTCACGTTTTGAGAGCTGCGGTTTGCATTCTCATTAAATTGCACATACTGAAAACACTTGAGATAAGTGTCGCTGTGCTGTAGCTCTCCCTGTTTTCACTTATGGTGCACTTGATGAAGCCTGTTCCGTGATAAATGTGTCAAATTTCATTCTGTGAAACTGCCACAGCCTTTACATTCTGAGCAAAACAAAGTGGTAACAGAAGCAAGTTTCTTTATTTGAATTTATAAAAATGAGTCCCCTTTATCATTTATTGTAACAGATCTCTAAAATTGATCGAACACAAACAGCAAAATTTAATTTGACTAGAACAGAAGCACATATGAACATAAACGTTTAGTGTAAACGCACTACTTGTAACCATGATTACACCAACAATGAAGCAGTTAAATGCAACTGAAGATTTATTGCCTTTTCATGCTTTGTCTACATGTAATTGCTTAAAAATGGTAAACAAGGGAAATAAATATAGAGAAACGGCTATTTCTGTGTTATTTGTTCTGTGTGGAGATTATGTGTGAGATTCACACACATGGTGGAGGCAGGGGTGTGAAGTAGATTCCACAAATGTGTCCTTTGTTGCAAAAGAGAAGTTGTCCAAATCAGTTTCAACAGCAGGTTGAATGTACAGTGGCCTTAAGGTAGACAACATGGTGACGGGATCAGAATGATTCATCTTGTGAGCAGGGGTTAAATTGGGATTTGTTGTGTGTGTGTGTGTGTGTGTGCTTTGCTGCCTGCGACAAACATCACCAGCCCTGCTGTTGGCTGTCAGCTCACATCTGTCAGTCTTTCCAATTAATCCTCTGTGTAACAACCAAGCAATCAATTCTTGGTTCAGCTCTTCTTAATTTCCCCCTGAGTCAACAAACAAACAAAAAAAAAAGCCTCATCCCACTACACAGAAAAGGTCTTGGTTCAGATTTCAGATTGCGTGTTAAAAATCTGAGAACTGACTGTAGTCATTTTGAATATTCTGTAGACATATTCTTGGAGTGCAGACACAAAGTAATTAAGACCCAACCATGTCTCCTAAAATTATGTTTATGTTGAACTAATTTGCATCAACAAATGCATATTATGTTTAACATAATGCCACTGTTCTCTACCGATGCCAAGTGGTCAGACTGACCGCCTCTCAAACTGTTCACCGTCAAAGTAATTCATTAACAACTCCCAGGAACCAAAACATGTTTTATTTACAAAATGTTCTGTTTTTTTGTAAAATCTGCTGGTTTATATTTGTCCTAATAGAGGACTTTTTTGAGAGCAATTAGAAGTGTTGTTAAAGGTTGGATTTGTTAAGGTCCACCTCAGATTTACTTGTAAACATTTAGAGATGGAGATGTGAGTATACTGTGTATTCAAAAATGAAATTGAAATACACAATGTGTTGCTTTGTATAGAAAAGTGTATTTTTTACCTTCTTTCATCTTAATTAACGTGAAAGATTGTATTTTAAGAGAATATTCTGAAGAGCTAGTTGTAATATTTAATAGTCAATATTTCTTTTGAAAAAAGTATCCACTGTGTTTCTCTGAAGGATGATGATAAATAGATAGAGATAGATGTGCTGATGCATGTTTAACATTTTCAGGTTGATTGATCCATCATTTTTATCCAGACTGAATATAGCTCAACAAATGTAAAAATGATTGCCATGAAATGATGTATAGACATTCTGTCAAGGGTGTGCCAAGTACCGGAGGCAGGGAAAGGATCCAAAAGCAGGAGCAGTTCAATTTATTTGTAGAAAATGAGCTAACACGCGGATAACGCTGGTAGACAGGCTGGCAGGTAAGTCCAAGTCATCCACAGCACAAAGAACAGCCACAGACTAAATAAATGAACATAGGGTAAGGAGTACAAACAGTGACATAAACAGGATGAATCAACAAAGGAAAGGAGCCGGAATAACGAGGGAATCAGGTGCAGGTGAGCCCTGGAACTCAGGTGAATCTTATCAAAACAAGCGGGAAAAGAACAAAGACAGGAAATAAATATAGAACATACACAGAGGATAGGCTACCAAAATAGAACAGGAAATGAACCAAGAGGCTAGAAAGGAATGTTACACATTCATGTTACCCTGTACATGAACTGTAACATCTTTGCTGATCATCACTTAAGGTTAAGGTTTGAGTTTGGTGATGGTATAATTCAAGGAAGTAGTACCTCCTGATTTGGAAAAAGCATAATAATTACATTTCTCCAAAACCCGTTGAACAATTCAAATTAGTAGCCGGTATATAAAGATATTTTGTACGATTTTTTTCTTTTAGAAAGTTTCTTATTTACTGACTCAATTTTCTGTCCCTTTTTGGGGTGTTTTTGACCAGAACAACAGTTGTCATGGCAGAGAATGTAGATCACATCTGTTTGTATGTGGACATCCCATCTGAGACAACTGGTCAAGGAAAAAGGGAAGCAAGATAGACAGAGAGACAGATAAAGAAAGACAGAGAGAAATAGTGGGCAGCAGCGTTAGAGAACTGCCAGTGAGAGAGAAACAAGCTGGATTTATTCCTCTTGTTACAGAATCTAACACCATCATCCCTCCATCCATCAGCATCATCTTGTATTCTCTCCTTCACCTCACCCATCCTTCTCTGTATTCCTGGCAACACCGTGTGGATGTGCATTTGTGCTTTTCAGAATTCTCTCACAGACACTCCAGTGAAGCCAAAAAGGTCAAAAAGGGAGGATGAGTAATATTCTCCATTTACCATTAAGAGAGATGTCCAAAAGGCAGATGTAGCGGGACCTCACTCACTGCTCCCTGTTGGAGGACACCCAGTGTGACGCTGCAATAAACCCTCCCACTGGATGACTGCATTGCATTCTGCTTCCATCAACGGGACACGTTCGACATCATCATGAAAGAACAAATTAAATGGCTGGAAGAAGTTTATTTTGATGGCTTTCCTCTTTAGTTCCAGTCTTGTGCTGTCTTGCTTTGTTCGTCAGTGTTTATTAGTTTCACCTGTTCGCTTGTGTTCAATTAACAAGAAATTGAGATTTGATGTAAATACTGAGGCAGTATGCAAGAAGGGACAGCAAAGTTTGGTTGAATGTTAAATAATTTTAGTGCTGACCAACACATAAGGGTACTATTTTACAGATCCATCACAGAATCACCTTCTCACTGATTTGTTGTCATGGACATCTGAATGAATCTATTGGGTAACAGTGTCATGGCGGCTTGTAAAATCATCAGTGAGCAGCAGCCTTCTCTGTCTATAAACTATCGATTCTCATTAATTCGTTCATTCTCTAACCTGACCTTTATATCGTCATCATTACAACAGCTTTGCATGTTACTTGTTTGATGTCGGTCTGTGATTAGCTCAAAGCAGTGAACCCAGTGAGAAAGCTTTGAACATCAGGGCCGGTTTGACTGCAACACACGTAGATGCTAAACAGAAAATCTCTGTTTAGCATCAGTTACTGACACATCTGGCATCCCTGTTCATTTTGTCACACTTTAACAGTTCTTAGTATCCCATCTGACTTTCCCTTGACTCCAGATATATATATATGTATATATATATATACATATATATATACACACAAATACATCATCGTTTTTTATAGTTTAATGCCAGTTAATGAGTTTTAATTAATAACCTTTGAGAGCGTTTGTGTCGTCCTCCCAGATGTGATGCTCGCTGTCCGCAGAGCAGGAAGGAGGCTGTTAATTAATAGCAACTTATTACGATCTTATTAGTGTTCATTATATAATTCAGTTTAATGTTGGGGTTGTCACAGGGCACTGGTGGACGATGAACACACATCGCACAGACCCCAGAGGGACTTCTGTGAGCCAAACAGGCATACATTTGAAAAATGCTTCTGAAAATGGTTTTACAAAAGTGCAATCCTCAATGAGCCCTTTAGCCAAGGTCTGCTCAGATCAGTTTATATGTATTCTGGTACACAACAGTTTTCCCAAAGTTGTAGCAAAGTGATTTTCTGCCTGAATGAATAAATCATGTCAGTTAAATGTACTAACAAAAAACAATTCTACAGCTTGAGGTGGAACAAAGGAGAAAGCCTCAGACAACAAAAGGGTCTACACACCTTGACAGCCATTTCCATATAAAGAGTAATGAGATTATTATCCACAACAACAATCAGGTGTCTCGTGGTGATTTTCAAATAAGCCTTCCACGAGCTTTCACAAACGAGCAGACATGGAGGTATTTGAATGTATCACAAGTTGCAGGATTTTCTGCCAGTGAATTAGGCTTTCACCATCTGAAGGGACGTGCACACGCATCTGCATTTGAAGCTCAGCCAATACAAATGGCAAATATTCCAGGCTTGATTTTCTGAAGCCTGAAAACAGCCAAGAGGAGGGGCTGAAGTAGTGTGAAGAGTGAAGTTATTATGGTATCTTTGCCCAATGATGTCAAGAAAATACTGCAGATCCCACCTTTAATTTACAGGGCTTCTTTTATTTGTACATGTCCAATGACAACACTTTTAGCAATTGAATTGAATGTGAACTCTGGTCACCTTCATGGTTTGGGAAAGACCCATTCTTTCCAATTAGGGGAAGCTTTAAATGAATAATTTGACTTTTTGACAAATACTCTTATTCATATGTTAGAAGAGAAGATTGGTAACCACTGTCCTGCAGTCCGTTAGCTTAGCTTAGCATAAATTCTTGTGGTCAATGAGGTTGATAAGCAACTAGCAGACACTCCAGGAAGTCACTGGCCATGCCTCATAACCCCCAGTAAAACCACAACATTTTGTACAGATTAACCAAACGATATTTAACATGTTAATTTATGAGCTTTAGAGCTTACATGTAAATGCTGAATTCCATTTTCTGTAAACTGTTTGCCTGGAAATTAAATATTCTGATTAATTTCTGATATGTGGAAATTAAAAAGCAAACTGTAAACAAACATCTTTTCTTGAATTAATGTTTTGTCATCTGGTGTTTTTTATTGCCACGCTTTGGACTTTCATTCTCACTTAGTATCCACTAACAAGCACTTTCTCCCCCTTTGCATCCACAAATTCAATTTCCTTCTAAATCACGCCACTGTCTCCTTTCTTTTACCAAGGTTAAAGGGTGATAATCAGTTATCCTTTCCTTAGAGACAGTGTTCATAAATGTTTCCTCTGAAGCCAATCTGACACATGCATGTTGATTAATATCTGTTGAATTACAATTACATCGTTTTTCCTTTGCGGGAATCAAAAAGCACCTTTGTTGAGCTGAAACACAGATAACCTGTACTGGTGATAGACTCATAGTGGAGGAGATCTATTATCTAAAAATATCTAGGTGGCTTACAAAATCAACTCGACGATAAAGGTCTGACCTTATAACTCTCCTCTCACCCGCAGAATGTGAGAATTCATTTTCGTTAATTTAAACTATTCTGTGACCCTAGTATTTAGCTTTTATTTGAAATGGATTTAACTGCAACTTTGTTTTGTTGTGTGAAACCGTATATCAATACTTGGAATACTCAGCCGTTGCTTCAGTCAGAAAACCATTCAACAAATAGCACAATTCACTCAACGAAACCTTCACCTCTCTTCACACAAGAGTGCAATCACAGTGGTGGCCAGCAGACTGTCACTGCCAAAAGCACTGCAAAAAGCCAGTGATGAGTGGGAGGGTCAAAGTTATTGTATGTTTCTGAACATACTAATTGCCTCCGCCCACCACTTTGTGACAAAAACAATTGCAGTGAAGAGAATACAATGATAAAAAACATGTACAATATAATGCTTTTTCATGTAGCATCCACAGTATATTAAAACGGCATCGTCTGGCTGGATGTGGAGTTGCTTTACCTTGTGTTAGCAGTCCTACTTTGTTTTGCTTGGGCCCCCCGCATTGTTTTTTCCAAGTTGTTCTGGACGCTGACTTAGGTGCTATTGATGCTATTTGCATTAAGCTACAGACTAATTAATTTCTCTTGCCTTTGGCATACAAATGTATTTCTCCAGTATGACATGGTTCTCTTTTAGTTAATGCAGACTGGTTGGTCTCCCGTGTGCTTCAAACTTAATTTGCAGTCCTCTAGAGAGGTTGTAATGAGGCGTCTGCTTTTTCCTTCACTTCACAACCACGTATTGTGACCAATTACGCTGGGATAACCCAGACAGCACTGACTCCTGCTGCATGAAATTCGTTTCTGTTGCTGGTTCAAGCCAGCTGTGCCCACAAACGTAACAGTGCTGTTGTGCACTTAGAATCATTCTGATTATATAGACAAAGACAAATTTCAGGCAGTGAAGGCGTCAATAAAACTGTTTCCTGTCAGCTTTCAGCATACATCAGTGTGTGATGTGAACAGAATGTGAACAGAAGATCATGACAGTTATAGCCTACATCAAACCAAAGCCTGCAGTATTGAATATTCATGAACCCCAGTGCTTACAGCATGTGTGCATGTACTATTGTTCATAGACGTGTGTTTATAAAAAAAACAATTCCCCACAAGGTTAACCATTAAATTTCAGACTTTGACATTAGGTTAGCGTTGAGTGTTGGCATCCTGGCTGCGTGTATGGAAATAAAAGCTGTTATAAGGAGTTTGAGCTTTACTCACTTTTTTAAACACACTGCTATTATTTTGAACACAACTGTATTTCACAGCTATAGTTTAAAAAAAATCACTCCACATAAACCATCTGGAACAATAACTTGCACATTAATGCATCAGTAAAAATAATCCTATAATGAATACTTTTCTTATAAGAATTTTGCACTTTTACTATAGATAGATAAAAATAGATCTTTGGGCACTTGGGGGTCACGTTGGCAAACAACAATTGCCTATTTGCTCATGCAGCAGTTACAGAGCAACATTACCATTCACTTGAAGTCGTGTTTCTGGCCTCCTGATGTGTTAAAGTCCAGTATTCAACACAATAGTTTTTGGTCTCCAATAACTCCTGAGGGAAATATCTGGATCTTTAGCTGCTAAATGCTCCTGTACGTTCACCAGCTAGTCGCTAACTTTCTCTGTATCTAATTTGGTGCTGAGGAGGCAGTGTACAGTTTGTTTATAGAGCTGCTGCAGCCAAAAACGACACTGAGAGCAGTGAGGGTGAACCAAAACAGTAAAGTTGTGAGTCAGACCGCTAAACACTTAGCTGAAACTCGCGGCAAAGCTCCGTAAAGCCGATGAGCCGATCTGAATTCTCTGGACCAAAGCAACACTAAACGTGCATATGACGACAAATCTGATCACATACATGGCTGTTTGTCTGCAGACTGTAAACTGCATCTGTGCGAAATCTTACACTCCTATTCACACCTGCGCAAATACAGTAATTTTAGTCCCACAGACATATCACTCCTCTCCTCTGTTTTAGCTTATTCTGCATCCCAGCAGCTCCTGACTGTGGCACAATATCCCTCTGTGTTGCCTAATGATAATACTGTTTACTGCTCTGTGAACTCAAAACCCTCCAGATAATGAGACATACCAACATGGGTCATCTGGCCCAATAACATCCCTTTCAATGTTTGTGTATCCATGGAAACAATACTCTGCATTCTCCCAAGCGCTTTTCTTCTTTCATAAATATGAGGCTGATATTTCACCAGCATTGTGCGCCATTGCAGTGGGGTGTATGTCATATATGGTTTCTTTTTATTATTAACAGACTCCACATCCACACAGACATGGAGAGCAGCACATTCCTCACAAACAATATTTTCCCCGAGAGCTGAAAGGAAGCGCTGCCAACACCTCATCTCATGTTTACAGATCTGTCAGTATGTCAGTCTGTCCTATGGCTGATTGGAGCTGGCACTGAGGAGAGCTAGAAAGCCTGGTAGGAGGCCTGGCTATATTTGCACCAGGTAGAGAAGTCAATTTCAACTTCTCACAGTTCATCATCAAGTGTTATTACTTTGAGGTGTCGCCAGAATTTTGGGGCCCCATGAAAGAAAACCTACTGGGCCCCTAACATAGAAAGGAAAATGTTTGAGATTAAAATAAGTCCTAATAATGAGTTATTAAACTACTATCGCATTCTGTTGCTCTATACTAACTTGTGCAGATTCCAGTTTCCACCTTCATCCTTTGCCTATATTAACAGTTTTAACATTTATTCGTTCGTAATGCATCACATATTTCTTTTTGTATAACATATTATTTATTATAAAGAAATTATTTTCTCAACATTTAGGGGTCCTTACCAAGCTGGGGCCCCATGAATCATCCAGGTTTACCCCCCCTTATCGACACCCCTGCTTTTACCACTTACTGTAAATATCAACTTCCTCCATTTTTAAAGTGAACCATTACAACCAACCAAAACAACCATGTTGGGACATTACGCGGCGTCTGCGGGATGAGAGCAGAGAGGAAGAACAGAAACACAGGAGAGAGAGAGAGAGAGAGAGAGAGAGAGAGAGAGAGAGAGAGAAAGCACTGAGAATATAATGATTGGCAGAAAGTGAGAGAGACAGATGTTTCAGTGAGCTTTAATAGAGTTTTTCTGGTACAACAATGTCGTCCCTATACCCTCCTGAGAACCGAGGGAAAACAGTATCTTCCTTTTTTACTTTTTATTGTCTCAGCATGAAAACAATGTTCCGCTCATTCCACCCAAACACATGAGATGTCAGTGGAAATGCCAAGGTGTCCTCTATTTAGCACACCAGGATTTAGTAGGGTAGCTCAAATGAGTCAAAAGATATAGACCAAAAACTAATGTCCACTACAGAGGACATATATGAATGGGCTGGGTCTCAGGAGGATATGGACAAACGACAGCCCTTCACAGTAGATTTGTGTCCATACACACACTGTCTATGTTCCAGGAAAACAGCTTCAGGGAGTCTCTCCTAATCACCTATGTAGCCAAGCCGAAGAGATGAGGGTAATAAACGCCCAACGGATGCTGACTCATTTTGTTGATGAGTGTACACACACACACACACACACACGCACGTACGTACGCAAGCGCGCGCACACACACACACACACACACACATATAAAGACAAACAACATCAATCAAAATGTTTTTGCCTGCTCATCCGGTGCTGTTGAAGGTGTGCAGGAGACACACCGATTTTCACCGCCATCCCTGCAGAATTATTTGTATAATACATGTGACACTGCTACACACCAGCAGCAATAACTCCATCAATCCTGAAACACTGAAGCAAATGGCACAAATAACATCCTGGCAATAACCTGCTTCATGCCAGGAAAGATTTAAGAATATTCAGAGGTGTCCACTTTAAATTATACTCTCAGTGTTAATTAAGATACAATTGTCAAAAGCAGAGGTGTTCAAAGCCAAAATCCTGTTGATTTATGGAGAATCTTTTATATTCAGTCTCTGCAGCACCAGCTGTAAGATTTTTATAAAGAGGAGTGATAGTCTCAGTGAAGTGTAGAGAGCTCAATGCACTGCCACTTAAGAAAAGTCATAAAAAAAACACAAGCAAAAAACAACATAAAACATCTGTTATGTATTTGCTTTGGGCCTTGTATGTGTTGTTACATCTGTGAATGTGTTTCTCAATTTGCTTGTTTTGTGTGCTGGCAGCATTTTGTGTGCTGGCGGCTGACTTCTGACTTATTGTCTGTCTTGACAAAGTGGGGAAGATGCTTTCCTCCCTTGCTATAAAGCCATATGTGTGATGTCTGGGTTGGACCAAACCAGGACTCAAATGCACAATCCGGAGGCAGATGGAGAGTTTAAATGGTTTACTTGATGCGGGGTACGGTACACAGGATCAGTCCGTACAGTTAACAGTACCGACAGGGAGAAGACAAGCCGTAATCCAAAACAAATGAGATCATACGCAGGTGAGTGAAATAACACCAGGACAACGAATGCTGGTACGTTAGATACAATGGACCTGCGACTAGAAAAACAAGGACCACAGGTTTACAGTATATTTACACAGCAGGGGCAGATAGGTTAATGTGCAGCAGGTGGATAACAAGCACAGTTGGAGCACAGAACAGAAGGAGAACTAACAAGACAGGAAGTAGACCTTGGCTGTATGCACGAGGATGAGGCCAAAACGAAACAGGACAAAAAAAATGGGATGTTACAACATGGACATCTTGCTACAACATTTACTAAATCCAGGATTTAAAGTTGAGCTTGAACAATGCAACAGCAGTGCCTGTTTAATTTCACCAGCATAATGTGAGATTGAAGGAACAGTTAACTGGTAAACACATTAATCTGTGTTGCTTTCTTTGTTACCTAAATATGCAGTTTGGAGGTCATTGTTGTTATGTCACTTTCTTTCTTTTTATTTTCTGCTGGTGGAAAACGACATGTTTGTATAAATGTATACAGTTTTTACCACTCACTGGAACCTGTGAAGCGAAGCCAACAAATAGACAAATGATTAATGTTGAGTTTGAGGTACGGTCTATAATTTCTGAAAGTATCTGTCTGATTTATTGCCATGCAGGTGACGAAGGGGAAAAAGATGTAGTTAAGTTTATCTTTATAGAGATACAACAGAGGCCATTAATAACAGTTATTTCTTTTAAAAAACAATGTATTGTCAGCTGAAGCAATATAGTTTCAAAAACCCATAAAACATCCCGTGAAACACATACAAATATCACTTGTGTGTTTGTTCACCATGGGACAACATGTTGTGTTGAGTTACTGGAAAAGTATATCAAGCAGCATGGTTCAGATAGATCCTGCATTAATATTTTACAAGGGGGTGTAAATTCCCTCCCTCTGTGAACAAAGATGCTCCACAGTCATCATCTTCAGTAAACAGTAAGGACCGTTCGAGAATTCATCCTAAAGTATTGTTTTGATTCCACTCCCTGACTAGTGAGCCTTTATAGGCTGTGACTTTAAATGTTTGCAAGTCATTAATAAAGTACTGTGGATCTAATTCTTCTTAATATATAAGACATCAATGGTGCAGTTAGATATGTAAATAAAGTCATTAATAAAGGGTCATGAGGTTTTACTTTCAAAACTCGTCATCTGGAATCAATTAAGGTAATAAGTCATTAATAAACAATTATCGTTCAAGTCTACAATTGTAAATGTTAAAGGAATAGTTGTCATTATATAAACCATGCTTATGCATTTTCTTTCAAAGAGTTTGATGAGAAGATCAATAACAATCTGGTAACCATTACTTTGCTGGACACAGTGATCAGAAGTATTGTCGTCACAGTGAGGTTGCCCGGCAACCAGCGCGTAAACTGTTGCTATCAACAAAAAGTTGCAGCTTGTAAATTCTCTGTAAAGCCACATTACATTACCGCTTCTGCACAGATTAAACAAATGCACAAATTGGGGATCTGTAGAAATGATGGATGTTCTTTTTTTTGTCTGTTTTTATACTTTGCAGAGCGTCACGCTGTTTCCCCCTGCTTTCAGTCTTTGTGCTGAGCTCATCTCTGGTGGGGATGTGTCCGCCTACAGGTGGGAGATTGTCCACCTGGTGACTTGGTGCAGCCTGAACAATCTGGAGCTCAATGCTCTAAAGACAGTGGAGTTGGTAGTGGACTTCAGGAAGAACACAGCCCCGCACACCCTGAGTGACTCTCCAGTCAGCACTGTGGAGTCCTTCCGCTTCCTGGGCACCATCATCAGCCAGGACCTCAAGTGGGAGCTGAACATCAGCTCAAGTGGGAGCTGAACATCCCACTTGAGGCTGCAGTCCATCAGGACCAAAACCTCACGCTGCAAGAACAGTTTCTTCCCATCTGCAGCTGGTCTCATCAACAAGGCTGGGACCCCCCTGTAACTCGGACACTAATTCCCCCCTAACCCCCCCCCCCTCCCAAAAGTGCACAATACGCTGTATTAGCGTAAGCCCCAAGACAATCTGCATACTGTGAACCTTGCACATCCTCAGATAATATTTTGCACACCCTGCACTAAATG
>JAVQJF010102345.1:0-80051 GCA_036023855.1 Gadopsis marmoratus
TATCTTTGACAACCCTCCATTCACTGAGATAGAGAGAGAGAGAGAGAGAGAGAGAGAGAGAGAGAGAGAGAGAGAGAGAGAGAGAGAGAAAAAGAGAAAAAGAGAAAGAGAGAAAGAGAGAAAGAGAGAGAGAGAAAGAAAAAGAGAAAGAGAGAGAGAGAGAGAGCATATCCTGCCCTTTCCCCCCAAGCTCTCTCTTTCTCTGCATTGTTGACACACACTCGCACCCGACACATATGCCCTTGGGTGAGTCACAACAATAAGGGGAGTGTCACGGCCTCATCCACACAGCTGCCAAACACCTACAAGCTGACCAAGCAACTCCACAAAACGTCCCATTTCTGCGAGGCAGCTCAGGACCCATTTAAATTCTAGCCATCACCAAGAAAACTATTTAATAATGGAAATATGCCTTGTTAGCACTATCGACTCAACTGAAGCAACGTATCAAACTGTATTTTGGCAAAAGTATGACATACCGAGCAAAGACATTTTTAAACATTGAGAATTGGGTTGTGCTGCAGTAGTGGTTTGAGATGTTTCTATGGATGAGGCGATTAAAAAAAAGAAGTCAAAATGGGAATCCATTGTTTCAGATATAAATTGGAGTATACAAACATTTTATAGCCACAGACATCACTTTTTGCCGAGCAGGAAATAAAACTGCCTTTGATAGCGGCAAAAATAAACAAGTCCATCTTTTTTGTATGATGTGTTTTAATTTTTAACAGAATTAGGGAATTGCACACAGCTGGTAGTCATGGAAACAAACCATGTCACTGTGTGAAAGAAAAAGACTAACTTCAAAGAAACATACGTTGCCCAATTATTGAGACATTTATCAAATTCAAATAAGGACTTATTTTATACATGACAATAAGTGGGGCCAGCCATTAAAACATTGTGGAGACCATGGCCTCCCAAACAAACCACTGTTAGAATGTTTTAACTTAAAAACGCAAGTTAGCTGACTTTGATAGTGAATCCAGTGAACTACAGAACAGGACACGTTTTCACACTGCACGTCATCTAATCTCAACTGCTGCATGTATGAACCTGTGCGTGGTTGAGCCACCAGGTACCGCTCAACCGCTCAGCATCCTAATAAGTCAGCATTCTCAGCATACCATCTGCAATGAAGTCCTGTTGAAGGGAGAGTATGGCCGCCTGCCAGCCTCCCTTTCTGCTCTGCAACCTGCCCATGTGATAGGAGGTAGACTATACTGCAGCCTCCTCCTCTCCCTTGCTCGCACACTCACTAACCCCCCAAAAGACTGCATATTCCACTGCAGTTCTGCTACAAACCACGAGTCACCCTTCAGCACCTCTGAGTGACATTGGCATAATGAAAACCCAAAGGATATGGAGTAAAAGAACTGTGGATTTGACACAAAGCTTCTCTTTGGTAGAGTGTGAGAGATAAACGGCAAGTGAGCCATAACTGCTAGGGACACTTGATCTTATGGAAGATTCATAAAGGCTTAGCCTAATGAGCCCGATAGGACTGACAGACGAAACTCAAGGCAAACAGGAGAGCCTTCTGGATGAACAGGTTTCTGCTGTCACATGCCGCCTTGTTACTGGGTCATTAAATGTGTCCATGCTAATGTCAGGGAGACTGTGTTCATCTGCCAGCTGAAATGGGACATACAGCACAGTACAGCAGCACAGCCGTGAGTAAGGAGGCATCTAGCACTTCAGAGTACCTGATGACTCACAGTCACAAGTAAGCAGGTTGAATCACAAGACTACAAACGACATAAGGTCTTCTCCCATTGCTCTGCTATAGTCTGTTCTTTCATATTTTCTCAGATTCCACAATTACAGCAGTGAAGCATGGCATCATCACATATTTCCATGCTCATGGAAAGCAATTATTCATTCAATGAACATAATTATTAAATTTTCAACACTTTTTGCAAGTACACATATTCAGACTAATAAAGTTGTATTCAAGTGTATTTTAGCAGTTTTGAATTTGAAGCCCTATATTCACACGTCCTGCGCATGTGTAAAAGCCAAGAATAACTAAAGCATGAAGCTGCTGAGCCTCTATACAAAATTAAAGCTTTGGGAAGCACACAGAAGTGCTCAATAATATGTTGTGAAAGGGGGTGACAAATCTGCTGACATCGCAACTGATGAGAAAGTAAGCTCATTTTTATTTAATGTCAGTGGGCTTTTGGAACTTTGACCCCACCACATCAGTTTTGGGGGAAAATTCACAGCAAAAACAAAAAGCAGTACATCTAGTAAAATGATTAACATTTGGCCGTAACACTTTATACGTCTCTTTACAAACTGTTTGTGTACACTAAGAGATAACATAGTCATAAACTACAAAGTAACGCGCACATCCACTCTAAAACACCAACTGTGTGATAAAGCCTTGCTGAATTGGGGTATTATCAGGCCAGGCCGCGTGGCGACCTCTAGGTCTCCCAGTATGATCCAACTCAGCGTTTCTCACACAGAGACTCCTATGGCATGCAGGCCCCTTCAGAGGAGGAGGAATTTCACTCTGTAAGCCTTTTATTCTCTTTCAGGCTGTTTGTCCCCAACCATCCACTATTCAGTTTGCTCAGTCTACTGTTCCCTGCTAAGACCCCAGAAGGAAGATCACGCAGGGGCATGTGTGGTATACCAAGCTTCCCTTAGCAGACCAGCCTGCATAAATACAAGGCCTGGTGCTTGGTTTTGTGTGTGTGTGTGTGTGTGTGTCCTCGTGTGCATGCCTGTGGGCCACTTACTTGTAGTATTGCCTTGCATCTGAATGATACATTTTGAATCCTTGCTCATCTCCCTGGAGTTGAAGGGCCGAACTCGAACGGCGACTTTTACAGACGCCCCAGACATGTTTGCGGTTTAGAGCAGTCTCCCAGTAAGATTCCTTGTATATCCCTCCTGGAGTAAACACAGAAAAACAGAGATGTTTGTTTGTTTGTTTGTAAAACGCAATACATGGTTAGAAGTAAATGAAGCAGGACTGTGTGTCTTCCTACCGGAACGCAATAGTGCAGAACCACAAAAATGTAAAATCAAACACAATTAAAGTCCACCCCCTCCCAATCTCAAGCCTCAACAGCCTACAACAAATATGGCCGAACAAAACCACCAAGGTGCTGTAATATTTTGTAAACAGCAGCTACATCTAACAGGCAAAGAAAGGATGCAAGATGATGCATGTGATTTTTGAATCCACAGTATGTGCGAAATAAGCTTTTGACGAATACAACATATAAGCATCGCATGTAATAACTGGCCTGCATAAACAATATTATATATACATATATATATATATATTTGTTATCATAAATACAACTTTCCAATGTGCTTACAGTAAACTACAGCTATACATCCCGCTCCCGGTGACCGCACAGGGCAGGAATCTGATGGTTTTCCACGTCCTTGCAGTCAGCCATACTTGCTAAAGCATACGCCCATGAAATTCTATCTACCCTATTTGGTGCGCGCTGCAGCGGGACAGCGAGCCGGGCCTGTCCGCCACATCTAACGGCGCTCACTCCGTGCAGACAAAGGGCTTTACATTTTTTGTTTTTACGATTTTAACTCGGCCGACGGTGGGAAGTAGGCTAATCCTGCGCTGCTGGCTGCTGCGGAGGAGCCGCACGCCTGTTTCAGCGGCGCACAGACTCGACGCATTGTTCTTGGCGGAACTCGCCCTGCAAGGGGAGCGAGGTTTAAGGAATTAAGCATTAAGATCATAACGGGGGTGGGCACTGTAGTGCGTTTTATTATAAACCAGCGTTAAGACACGACCGTGACTTCGGTCTGTGGCACGAGACGGAACTAACCGACCTCCGGTGTCTGTCTGACGGGTAGAACTGTGCAGCCACAGACACATTCTGTGCCCGTAAACAAGTCAACATTATATGTTTTGCAAACTGAACAGGTACATAAAAGTGTTACCGCCAAGAGGACTATGTAACGGCCCACAGACACCGACTGGGACCGACGTTAGCTAATGCAGCAAACTGCTCACTGGAATTAATCGGCAACGCCGCGCACTGCACACATTAACATTAACAATACGAATGAAGACATTGTTTTACCGTTTTCACTCACGCTTGAAGACTCTCACCGAGACAACACCAACACCAACACCATGGGACAGTGTCGCGGAGTAACGTTAGCTAGCGCGGCGTCAAGGTGTGTTCTTTTTTTTTTCTTATCTGAACCCGGGAGCACGAAAACTGTTATTAAGTCCACTTTCGTGAAAAACGCCCATTATAGCGGTGTCCTCCGCCGAACGGACCTGTGGTTATCTACCGGCGACTCCCTGGCGAGTTAATTTTTCCAGTGGCGACACAAGGCGGACGTCTATCTGCACACACAAGCGAAAAGGAGAATTGATAGATCGCCTTGATTTACCGAACAGATTACGTCAACCTCCCTCTCGGCAGCACGCCGACTGACAGCCTGGCGGGCCAATGAACAAAGAGACGCCGGTGACTAATGCGTCGCAGGGCCAATGGTGGCCCTCTGAATCAGAAGTAGGTGGGATTTCTTTCTTTTCAGTTTTTTTCGACCGTGACGCCACACTGCAGGATTTCGGCCCACCGCTCCCCGCACCGCTGTCACCGCAACACACAGGGTCATCGCAAAGAGCGCCGCCTAGAGAGAAATGGAGCATGTAACATCTCAGTGCCCCCCCCCCGTCCCCCCCAAAAATAAATAAATAAATTGTACATTTAAATTCACAATGTCTAAAATCCTATTCTAAATGTTAAGAATGTATATTCCCACATAAGTGCCATAAATGTACATCCATTCTACCTTCATATATGCAAAAATACATACATTGAAGAGCCTAAATGAAAACCACTGATCATGTTTTTGTGCGCTGGAAACAAGTCACTTTTGTTTAGATAAACTACATATAGTTTTGAAGTTAGGTTGTTCATTGCATGCAATAAATGTGAACCGGGGTTATTTTTTGTTTTTCAGGATAAACCACTGTTTACCTTTTATTATACACTGTTTGAATCTTGCCAATAAAACAGGGACAGTTGCCAAGTTTAATCCATTAGTTTATAACAATTACAGTAGAAGAATGACTAAGCTTATGCATTTGGGAAAACACTTTCTAAAAAACTGATTTTGTGTTGCCAGGAACTGGAATAAGTTATCTTTAAATTACCATCACAATTTGTAATAGAAAGGTGAGATTAAAGCTTATGAGCAACTTTGAAATGTAAGATAACCCTCCAAGTTAAAACATGCATGTAATTTTTATAATTTATTGGTGTTTGAGTGATTTTATTGATCATTTTGGTATTTATTGGATTTGTTAATGTCACCTGTATTGTTGCATGTTTACACTCTTTACATAAACGACTATTAGACAAATACGTTTTAGACTTTGTATAATCTGACATTTCATAAAGGTCAAATAACTAAAAAACTCTTGCTAAAAAGGACCAAACTAAAACCACTAAGGAAAAAACAGTGACGAGTTGTGAAATAATGTGCATCATCATTTATTTCAGCTCAAAATCCTAGCTTCCAAAACAGGTGTGGTTAAAGGAAATCGTTTCCTGTACAGTTAAGGTCAGCAGGGTCAAGTTAGGTACAGTGCCATTTGAAAGAGACCATCTTGAGGTGAGAAGTCAGTGGTTCAAGAGCAGACGTTTAATGGTGTGCTCCTACTATGGTGTTTCTGGTGGTCATGCTACATTCTCTCATGTTCCTTCCACTTTGCCTAAAAGAGGGTTATTTGTCCATGAGGAGCTTAGGAGGTTCAGGACTTGAGGCCATGCACACACAAAAAGTAAATTCAGTCTATCGAAGTCAGCAGGGAAAATGTGACCAAAGAGGAACAACTGAACATACCATCTTTTGGTAAACCACTGCTTATCTTCCTACTATACTCAAAGGAAGCTGACGTTTAGGATTAATTTACGTTAAGCTACATCCTTATTGGATATTCCCAGTTCGCAACTTTGTCTACAAGCACAAACTGTGCATCCGTTACGTTAGCTCTGGAACACCAGCATACATTATGTGGACTCAAGTTCATCATTGTCACAGTCTTGATAATAAAAACTCAGGGCTAGTAATTTAATCGGAACCCACCCACACTCTCCCAAATGTATTTGCCCTTCCCTCTCCTAAGTCTTTAATGGAGCCAACATACAAAGTACAAAACAAAATGAGAACCGTAAAGGAAAATGATCAATGAAGTGACTGTATGCACCTCGCTGGTAAACCTGTTGGCGGTGAAAACGTATTCTTGCAGCATAATAATGCATGAACTAACTCTTGTTAAATATATGTATATATTTTGATATATATATACACATACACACACAAACTCATGAGAAAAAAAAAACTTAAAAGTCTTAACTTTATTATATTTTGATTTTAGAACCATGATAATGGTTTGAGACAAAAAACGGTAAATGCAAATAAAAATCAAATCAGGTCTCCTTTTTGTTTTTTCCATTCCAGATGTTTTTGTTGTTGTCATTGATTCAGGTGATTTGGACAGATCCCTTAATGATGGTTAGCAGGCCAGACGTTGGTGACATGTGGTCCTTAGACAAGCCGTCCTCCCTGTTTCTCTCTCATCCAGGCATGGATCCTCTCCTTCAGTTCAGGGACTGTAGAATTAACAACAGATTGTGAGAAGCGTCTAACATGCTGACATTCACAATCTAACAGGCAGTGATTTAATTTGACATTTAAGTGTCATGAAATCACTTGCCTTGTATCTAAAACTACGTAATAGCTTTGCTGTTCCTAATATGAAAGACTTTTGCACTTGCCTACCTTGAAGAGAACAGCTTTACGTGTAACTACTGGCAAAAATGACAGAGGGGTTACCTGACTCCAGCATGCTCTCTGTGAGTGGTTGCCTGTTGAAGGGATCGGTGGGGGAGTTGAGCAGGTGGCGCAGGATGATGGATCGGTCCATGATGTTCCCCGAAGGCAAAATCACAGGGTCGGTCATCAGTGTGTCCATCAGTGGGTCTGTTATAACAGTCACATGTACATTTTACAGAGCATTAAGAGCCAAACAGTGTCAAAACAATAACCAACAAGCTTCAACTGACAATCCTGGTTTTAATTATACCAGCAGAAGCACTGGCACATTTTCTTTCATCACAGTGAATACTGTTGTCATGAAATCTCATATTCCATTTTTTAATTTAAAAAAGTGGCAAAACAAACATAGCGAGCTCAACAGGCTGCTCCTTGTGTTTGGAGAAGGGTAAGTGTTCAAATATTGTGCATACATCTGAATAGCTACTAGCTAATCTACCCTTTTTGCAATTGTCCTTTAATTGATAAATTAAAACAACAATATTATCGCTATGTAAGGCATGTCTTCAAACCTTTGTGACATATCCAACTCCAACTGCTGATTCATTAATGCATTTTATATGACAGCAATATTGGTGCACCTATCAAAACGCCAGTAAAGAAAACATCCAATAAATACTCAATAAGAGCTTTCGATAAAGTGTGCCCTATATTGAAATGTCACAGGGTTGTTACTGTAGGACTTGTGCATTACAAAAATAAAACCTGGCATGGGAGATTCTAACCACATAGAAAGCTGATACTCAAGCCTCCTGTACGGCACACTCCCATCAACTGTGGCGGGTTGGCTGGCATATCTGGGAATCAAAGGAGGTATGCGGGACACGTTCTCTTTCTAGATTATATTAGGTCTGTGGTTACAGGATAGCCTTGCTCTAAGCTGTCTATATGACCTCTACGAGCTGCAAAATTCCCTGAAAATGTCTGGAATTCAACAGCAATAGAGGCTGCTGAAGACCCCGTCTGTCTGCACCGACTGATCCGGGGTCACACCAGATTTCTAAGCAAGTGATTTTTTTCTGCTTTGGGCCAAAGACTCAGTTACTTACTACATGTTGGTAAGGTAACTACAAAAAATTTTAACATTTAAATTAAACGTTACACATTTGATTTAAAAACTGTATTTAAAGACCTCGGTTAATGTTCAGTATAATGCGCTAGAAGCACAGCAATGACAGATCCTTTTTTTTTTTTTTTAAATATGAATGTTGTTTACAACATAGGACTTATTTTTCTATTGGAATCCCCCGTCACCCCTGTAAATTCCAGGATTTGGAGATTTGAATGAATTGTCTAAATAGTCTTGGGCCTCTGTAATATTGGGGATTATACAGAAAAAAATGTATGTATACTTGACAGGCTCGTGGACCTTCTGACATGGGATTGATAGAAAAACTAAAAAAGTGGGATGTGAGTAGAGTCTATGGGAAAGAATAGCCAAGGCACCTCTACTGAACATACAGATTTAAAAGATGCAGGTATGCTGCACTGTGGACACACACACACACCTTTGAACTCATCAGGTGCATCACTGTAGTCCATTTCAGATTGGGAGTTCTTGGCGACTATTTCTTCCACCTTCTCCAATAGCAGTTTGAATTTTTCGATGGCAATGGAGGACTTAATACCAGCCTTCCTCATCTTTGAGATCACCTCTTCAAAGAGCTCACGGCTGTATGACCGCTGCGCATAGACCAAAAAGAGGAAAAATGTGTTAGGGAGATGCAAGAGAGGAGTTTCTTTGAAGTGATGAGAGTATTCAGTATCTTATATTACACACTTTTTCATACAATGCATGCAACAAGCAGCAGCTGGCTTACACTGATGTATCATTTCTGATACACACTCCCAACATTAATATGAAAACCAAAGGGGATACAGAAGTGGGTATTCATGATTAGTTGGGTGTACAATAGAGAATTCATACTGATGTCTTAAGGCAATACGATCATGACTGTCATGATCAGCAACAATTGCCTGTAGCCTTTTCTCATGACCAGTATTCATCATAACAAACTCACACTTGTGTTTTGTCATTAGTCAGCAAGTAGTTTTATTTATTTATTTTACACATAGTAAAGCTTAATCTTTGAGTGAAAATACTGTATTTATGTATGAACCTTTTTCCAACCATTAATACCAACCTGGTCATCTGCAATTGCTTTAGCAAAGCGGGCACAGTCTAGCTGCAGGTAGATGTCAGTCAGCTGGTCTAAGAGCTTCTTTGGCTCAAAGCCATACTTCTCGGGGTTTTCCACCTTCAGGTCCCGACATTTGGGCCCACAGAGCTGCTGGAGGTTAAAGTTCAGCATAGCAGCTAAACGAGGCCCCAGCTCCTGTATGATAAATAAGGGGCTGTTTAGAAATTATTTGTTGTGTTCAGACCGCCCAATTTAGGCAGTGACAATTTTTTCAAAATGTCCAGTGGGGGTAGCGACACTCACAGGCCTGAGGAAAGGCTTCTGGACCTGCTTGGTGAGGATGTGGAACATTTCAACGGTCTCTGTGGCCAGGGCCAGATAAGAGCGAGACACTCGCTCATCCTGAGTCAGCTGGGACTGTCGGCTCTGCTGCTGCTCCTGAAAGATTGCAGGTAAACACAAACAATGCTATTTGTATGTATTCTGCAACAGTTATCTTCTGCCAAGTTTCACAGCTCAACACAAATATGCCTCAACTCAACCACTTTGCTACCATTTTGTCTTTGCTGCCTCTATTTGTGTGTCTTCGATTTAGCACCATGATAACTGCTTTCTATTACTTAAATTATGTGTTTTATATATATATATATATATACACACACACACCTTAATCATTACTGTTGTAATGTAAATATAAGAGCTGAGCACTGACCCTAGGCAGCTGCTCCCACTGCTCCTTGTTCTTCATCTCCTCTTGGACTTCGTGGATACGCTTCAGGGACTCAAGGCTCTCGTCTAACAAGAAGGTGGTGTCATTAATCAGCATGTTGATGTAGCGCACAAACTGCTTGCCAGAGCTAGAGGGGAGGAAGCATGAAAGAACACAGAAGAGAAAGTCAGTTTGGAATTGATAAGTCAGCCACGGAATTAAACCTAAATTGTGTCATTTTTTATATAACCAAAAAAAGCAAACTTACTTGAACTCCTCCATGAAGGTGCCATGGTGGGCAAGGTTCTGCCAGAGACTCTTGAAGATAGTGCTGATGTGGTACCGTATAGTGAACTTGTCATAGAACTCGCTGGTGGCACCGGTATGCTCAACATCTGAGCAGGAGCGAGAGGTTTTTCCAGTCAAAAAGAAAAGGAAAGGATCAAGACATTACAGGGTCAGCTACGTAACGACTGGAAACCTCTTTATTAATCTTTATAATCGACACTATATCCCATTCACTACAACAGCAGCTTAGAATTACAGTATACATAAAACTCACCGGTGTAGAACTTCATGAGGGCGGGGACCAGCTGTTTGACAGACAACAGGTGGTTCTCCATCATTTCAGAGAATCGTTGAGTACGAGGTTGTACAGCAGGGTTGGTGACAAACAGCACCTCCACCAACTTGGCGATAAGGTAGGGGTTCCTGATGTAGTTCTGGCTGCAGATGAACACCACCAAGAAGGTGACAATGTCCTGAACACACGGCTCATATAAAACCTGGGGAGAATACCTGGAAGAAGGATGGAAGGAGGGATGAAACAAGCAGGACTGAAAACTTCACTCTTGATGATGCCGACACTGATTTATAGCACAAAAAATCTTCACATATTGTGCATTGATAAATGTATTACTTTGTGTCCAAGTTAGACATTTATAGTTTCTCATATTATATTGTTATTTTAAACAAAAAAAAACTGTATTTCTCCCATCCACAAGATATTCATTGTTAAGACATGGTTGACCAATGAGGCAAGCGCACATGACTAAACTATAAACTTACTGCACGACAAAAAGCAGAAACTCTGCCACATCTTCAATGTAGAACTCAGGCAGAGCAGCAAAGCTTTTGGGAATCTCAGGGTTCAGTGGCAGGGTAATGCTGTGTGAGGAATGAACAAACAAACAAGGTACTTACATTTTTATTTATAATACACTATTATAAATAAACTTTATAAACACAGCATGACATATAGCAAAGACTTAAAACAAAAAACGCTTTGTGTGATGCCACAGCTGTTCCTTTAACATCAATATCACAACAAACAGTAACATGGTCTGTCAGAGGCAGAACGACTCACTTGGGGTAGGCAGGATCCACCATGCGAAGAATGAGCTGAATGACTGTGCTGTAGAACTGCAGACATCTGCGGAGCAGGTTCTCATCCAGAAGGCCCACGTCAGCACAAGCTTTGGCTCGCACCAGTTTCTGACAGGACAAAGTCACACACCATAAGGATCACATCTCTGTAAATATGATCTGCCCCAGAAAACTGCATGTTTCAGCATGTAAGGGTAGTCCAGTTAACGGAGAGGTGAGTGTTTGCAGGTCTGCCCCTGTAAATCAGTGTTGAAGGTTCAATTACCGATCAAGGAAAGAGAGTGGGTGCATCGAAAGAACTGACCTTGAGCTGGGTTTTGCATCGCTTAAGCATCTCTCTGTGTCGACTAGCCAGGGGGGAATCTTTCCATTGGCTTTCACTGTTCTTCAGCTCCTCCACAGTCCTAACATGGGACAAAAAACACCATTAAAAACAGAGTGAGCATGCTATGAATACCTCTGTGTGTGTGTCTGTGTGTGTGTGTAGCGCGTGTGTGTACCTGTTCAGTTCACGGATGGCTCGCAACCTGCGGATGTAGCGCCTGCAGCCAGGCAGGATGGACAAATGGTGGGTGTGCAGCGTCAAGAAGAAACACTCAGTTGGGAACTTGGGT
The DNA here is from genome assembly GCA_036023855.1 of Gadopsis marmoratus. NCBI lineage: Eukaryota > Metazoa > Chordata > Actinopteri > Centrarchiformes > Percichthyidae > Gadopsis > Gadopsis marmoratus. The sequence goes on from JAVQJF010102345.1 coordinate 11,697, forward strand.
TCTGAGAACTTGGTAGGGTCTTCATCTGCCCATGTAAACAAATAAGATTTGTTTTTTCCAATATAAAAACACCATCAATGAAAACAAGTCTGCCAGTATTTTTACAGTTCAATGTCAGCATTTCTGCCTAAAAAACAACAATTTAGTGTATTATGTCACATTAGGTCATAGGTTTTTATGGATTATTTGAAATGTATGACATGAATTGCATACAGCGCAGCTGCTATTATTTTGTACATGACTCCAGATAAAGCAGAGGAAGAAAAATAGGGAAACATAACAGAAGATGATTAATTGTAGATTAATTCTAAAAAAAAAAAAAATTTAAATTAAATCACAGATCACAGATTATTCATGTTAATGAATAACTTTGAAGTATGCACAATGGGTCCTCGATGTGCAATTAACATATTTCTTAAAATGGCAGCAGACTGAACAATGTAGTCGACTTGCATTTATTCAAATAAACATAGAATACTAATGACTCCTTGCAAACTTCCAAGTACAAGACATTTTTGTAAAAACAAAACAGTGCTCACAATCACAAATCTGTAATTTTACGTCAACTTACGCAGTTCGGTCAGCCAGCTCTTGAGCTCCTCCATGGTGGCTTTCAGACGCGTCTCCTCTAGGCTGACAACGAGGCGACACCGTGGATGGAAAATGTAGTAGGGGTCCACGGTCTCCAGCTTGATCTTCATGCTCAGCTGCTGCAGCACCCATAAGAAGTTGAGCATGAAGCCATCTGCAGACACCAGCTTGTCATCCGTCTAGGTAAAAGGAGGGTGAATTCAAAACAAATGCTAATTAATGTCCAAAAGTTGTCCCTACAACCTGAATATGAGAACAAATCAGAAAAAAAAAAAAAAATGTGGCTATTTACCATGCAGCAAATCCCGATGACACAATGGGGGAACATTATTTTGCATACTGTATTTTTCGTTTATTTAAATTTCCACTTTATGCTCTATATGCAATTGAATGTATTTTTACATTACTGCTATTTTCTTTTGGTAACTCAAAATGATATTTATTTTAAATCATTCATTTGGAAGTGGAATGAATGACCTTTGCAAATTACCTGCATCTGGGCTTTCTTCACATTGTAGTTGACTAGAGCTGCCATGTAATTAAGAGCTGACTCGCGTGTTTCCCCATTTAGAAGGATGTTATGGAGAACTTTGAACAGGTCACCCTGGGGGAAAAAAAAAAATCACAAATAATTTTAAAACATTATTCTCTATACATACATACATACATACATTATGAAGACTGAGACTCAGGGTGGCAGTAGGTCAGTCCGTAGGGACTTGGCTTCATGTCCAGGTACCAGTCCACGGTACAATCGTGAACTGGTAGCTGGAGAGGTGCCAGTTCACCTGTTAATTCTTCTTCTTACCCTTGCTGCCTCCAGGTAGTGTTGCAATGATTGGCTGACGACTCGCGTGTTTTCAATGGTGATGGCTGGGCCAGAGAAATACTTGTCTCCTACTTTGGTCTAAAGAAAAAGAAAAGTATTTAACTCATTAAAGATTGCCTGACCATTAAACAACCTGCAGTGTTTCGGTTTTTGCAGTACATTAGGTCTGCTCTCTACTCTTAGACAACTTTCAGCTTTTGGAAGGACCGTAAACTATGAAAAAACAAGGAAAACTGGCTACAATCTGGTGCTGTGGAGTTATATTAATTATTTAACTGATTAGACAACTCACATCATCCTCAGCAAACACAGAAAGGCTAAAGAAGGATCCCAGGTAGGACAGTCTCTGGATCTCTCTGCCACAACCAGGGCTCAGAGGTTTCGGACACCATAGAGGCAGCGATGTTACCTGCACAGAAGGGTCATGACAGACACATATTATATAGGGGTAAGCAGGTTTCTTGCTTTGTCAATCCACAAACATTTAACACATTTTATTGTCTAGTGGTGCTATTAACCATCCCTTTACCCAAAGGTTAAATTCCAGTATGTGTCCATCAACAACAGTGGAGGACAATGAACTGAAGAATGTAGGTTAAGTCACTAACAATAGGTAAATGCCTACATGTGACATCAGATAAATATGCAGTAGCTATAATATTAATAAAATAATGATTTACCACACAGTTAACGAGCAACTAAGTAAGCGTAAAAATATAAATACTCAAGAACTCTGATTTGCAAGATTGTTATGTCCAGTCTTTTTCCATGCACAGGGGATTATTATCTTGCCCTTCTTCTGTGAAGTAGGAAGGTGTCATGAATTAAAAAAAGCAGAGCACATTGTTCTGTGTTGATGTAAACTGGCCATGCTGATAATATGATGAAGGTATAAACAACAAGTACAATAGCCAGATTTGAAAATAAGATCACACATCTCAGGAAAATACTTGATGGAAGTAAACTGGTTGGTGACTTGACTTGAGACATAAACAGCCTAAATAACCTGAGCCGTGAGGACATAATGGTGAATGAACACTTAAGTGCCAAAACATAGCTTTAGACCAACTGTATACCCACCAAACAGCACACTGGGTGAGTCTTTCCATACTTGATTTCACAGAGCTCAGCTAATGCCTGTAAAAGAAAAAAAAGAAAAAACAACATACAACTCAAACAATGCTTCAATTGAGATTTTCCTCAAATTCTCATGTTTGGTTTACAGGTAAATTGGGTTACATGGTATGACCACCAAACTTCGATTAAATGAGTAATTACTAGAGTGACAGCTTGTAAGAAGCAAATTACAAGCAACATTCTCTAACAAGCAGCCCGCAATGCAATGCAACACACTCCAATGACAAAATTCTTGAAAATGAACTACTTGTATCCACCAAATTCACAGAGGTCCCAAATTAGATTACAGTACTTTATTGTCTATGCTAGCATGAATGGTGATTAACAGCAAGAGCTCGACTCTGACAATCTTATTTAGAAATCCTAAGTAGCAAGAAAACCATCATTCCACAGCACAATGGGAATACTAATATACTGCATATTTAAGCACATCTGCACACATATGGTAATGTGCATCTGGAGCTGTCTTTCTACCGAGTAGATAGGTTGTCTGCCAGGACCTCATACTAGTACAGTCACATTGACGATTACACTATTTATTATGGTGTGGCTCTCCCCTTATTGCTGCCTTGAGATGTGTATGCCTTTTCCTATTGTCCTTGTGAGGTTGACCAAGTAGCCGTCAGACCATAAGTACGAAAAGAGGCAGATTTTGAAAAACTTGACCAGTAGAAATTTATTTACATTAAGAGATCATACATTTATAAACTGCAGCATTCACAAGCAATGGCATGTTCAAGATTACTCCTGAGCTGTGTAATTACCCAACTACTACTACCTGATGGCCTTTCATAGTCTCCCCCCCTTGGGTGCTACCATCAACAGGGGTGACCTCAAGTGCCCTTATTTATAAATCCTTACACAATAAAAAAACACCCTCAACACATGTTTACATTACATTAGTTTCACCCACATAGTAAATAATGAAAAGCAAACGCATAACAAAACTAACAAACAAACCCCTGGACATACAGTATATTCCTACTTCCCCCACATTACTCCTATCAGATGGAACCCTCCCAGAACGATAAAGAGGTGGTTGGTTTCCCCGGGGACTATTTTGACTGCACACACCAGACGTTCCATAGGAGAGCGCAGGTAAGTGTTTACAGCTTATGACATTACACTTCATATAATTAACAATACACATTCACCCCGACATAACTACACTTAATACCTTTAGTTAACTTCTGTTAGCCCAATTAATCTTCTGAGCTCACTAATTCTTCCATATTATTGTCCTTTAGGTGGAGTGGCCAATACAGGCCCCCAGCGTCCGGATTAAACAATCCTCCGCCTGCTTACCGACAGACAGTCTACAAGATCCTTAACCACAACAATTTCAATAAAGTTTGAATACATCAAGTCCGTGTCTGTTCATTCAATTGACCAATTGTAATTAGCTCACTGTGTCTATAGGCTGCGCCAATATGGCAGCTCTCACTAACTGTAACGGCGCCCGAGAGGACCTCTGTCACACTTCCTTCCCCTTCTCCAACGGAAGTAACGTGCTTCAGACGGGACGTAGGGACAAAGATTCAGCTACCAAGTTGGTCTTCCCTGGCCTGTACTTGACAGTGAAGGTGTAGGGCTGCAGAGCAAGGTACCACCCAGCGATCTGCATGTTTGCGTCCTTCATCTTGTGCAGCCACTGGAGGGCCTTAACAAAACGATGGCCCACTTCACGGAGTACAGGATCTCCCGGTCCATCAGCTTCTGGCTGAGGAACACAACAGGTTTCAGCTCCCCTTCAACTTCTTGGAGCAAGACAGACCCCAGGCCCGCCCCACTCCCGAGGCATCCGTCTGCAGGGTGAATGGCTGATTGAAATCTGGACTGTGAAAAATGGACTCAGTGGTGATTGCTTGCTTCAGGTCCCTGAAGTCTCCATCACACTCCTCACTCCAGCACACTTTACTTGGTGCAGGCTTTTGTTAGGTCTGTCAAGACACATGCTCATTCGGACAGATGAGGGATGAATTTGCAATAACACCCGATGAACCCCAAGAAAGACTCTTCTTCGTGGTTGGGATAGGGTAGGAGTTGATTGCTTCCAATTTGCTCACCTGTGGTCGGATGACCCCGCCTCCAATGATGTACCCCAGGTACTCCAATTCTTTCTGAGCAAAGACACATTGAAGAGGGTTGATGGTCAGCCCAGCTGCGATGGGAGGACCTGTTGCAGGTGGGACAGATGTTCGTCCCAGGTCTGGCTGAAAATCATCACATTACCCAGGTATGCTGCTGAGAATGCCTGAAACGTCCGCAAAACCTGGTCCATGAGCCTCTGGAATGTCTCCAGGCTTCCCCTGGAGACCAAATGGCATGACTCGGAACCGGAACAAACCATCAGGTGTCGAAAAGGCAGTCACTTGTTTGGCCTCTGGTGCCATGGCCACCTGCCAGTATCCTTTACTCAAGTCCAACGTACTGACAAATGTCTACTTCCTGACCCTATCCAGCAGCTAATCAATTCTGGGGATCAGATATGGATCAAACTTTGATATAGAGTTGAGGCACCTGAAGTCAATACAGAACCATAAGGAGCTGTCTTTCTTGGGCACCAGAACAACCGGACTGCACCACTCACTGCCTCATCGTTCAATCACTCCCAACTCCCAACATCAGTTGGATTTCCCTCTGCAGTGCCGGCACCAGCCGCTCAGGAATGCGGTAGCTCCTTTTTCGGCTGGGCGCACTCTTTGAGGTAGACGTTGTGCTGGACAAGATTACTGAAGCCAGGTCTCTCTTGGAACAGCTCTGGGTCCAGGAGAGCTTTCATCCCCTCCTGCTGTGTGGGTGTGAGATGGGTCACAGACACTGGCCTGGGTTCTGCTGGACCGGTTGGAAAGAACTGTTCCTCGTCTTACGCTGATGCTTGGATGAACAACTGTTGACACCAGGTCTGGGCAGACATGAAACTCTTTCAAGAAGTTAATGTGGAATTTTTGATTCTTCTTTACTTTGTCAGGCATATGGATCTCATAGGTGACCTTACCGACCTGTCTGATGACCTCGTAAGGGCCCTGCCATCTCGCCAACAGCTTGCTTTCGTGTGTAGGAAGTAACAACAATACTTTCTGTCTGGGTTGGAAAATCATTTCCCTTGCCTTCTGGTCATACCAGACGTCTTCTGGTTATTTTGTGTTTGCCAGGCTCTCTTTTGCTAGGGCTGTCATGTTCTCCAATCGATCCCTCATCTTTACCACATAGGACACCACATTCTCCTTTGATGCCTTTGGATCCTCCTAAAAGTCTCTCAGAAGGTCCAAGTGTCCGCTCACCTGCCGACCATAGAGCAGTTCAAATGATGAGAACAACGTGGAAGCTTGTGGCACCTCCTGGTATGCGAAGAGAAGGTATGGCAGCCACTGGTCCCAGTCAGAGCCGGTCTGAGAGACAAACGTCCGCAGCATTTTCTTTAAGGTTTGGTTGGCATGGTTGCTCAGTGCTTTGCAGTTGCCTCACAGCAAGAAGGTCTTGGGTTCGACTCCCCTGGGGGACCAGCCCTTCTTTCTGTGTGGAGTTTGCATGTTCTGCCCATGCTCACTAGGGGTTTCCTCCATAAAAATATATAACCCCATAAGAAAAACATGCAAGAAGAACAGATTGCTCTCCTGCCCTGTCCCTGACCAAGACTGGGCACAGCACTTGGACTTGGTCCCCATATCGTAGGTTGACCACTGCTCCAGGCTGTCCTCAGGAGGAAGGATGGCTGGATGGGTCAAATGCAGAGAAAGAATTTCACTGTGGGACGCAACCGGCATGTGTGCGTGTTTGTGAATGACCTACACTTGTGTTCATGTATCCACGTGTGACAATAAAAGACCTCAGGGTCCGTGTTTGTTGTTGTTGTATCGTTCAACGAGCCCGTCCAAATGGGGATGTAAGGGGTGGTCTTAATTCCCTTCACACCTAGCAGCTGATACACAATGGTAATGGATTTCCATTACAGTCCTACATGTCTGTCCTATATGTATGCTGGCACTCAGTTTCCACCTCGGCGGATTAATAAAGTATTTTTTCTTATATGCCGTTCTGTATATTTCCCTGTAATTGTAACTATATTAGGTGTCATCTACTGCCTGGTGCTGCAGTATAGGTCAGGCAAGAACAACATCTCCTTACCATGAGGGGGAATTTAAAGTTGTCACTGTCAAAGGAACATTCTTTCACTGCAAGAGCCAGTCCATGGAGGATGGGAATGAAGATCTGAAAAACACGAGCCATGTCAACTTTTAGAATTGTATATCCAGCTCACATCAAAATCTTGTTGTGGATGTTTACCTGAATTATTGCAATTTCCTCATTACTTTGAAGGTGCTCTACTCTGACTGGACAGGAACTAGGCTGTGGGTATAAGGATGCCATCGGCCGACTAATTTAGTCAGAATTGTCCTCCCCTTCCGCTATCTGTGTGTTGCCATTTACACTATTTTGCAAGGGCCTCATCGCTGCATCCTGGTCTTTATGCTGCCCAAGACAATTGTGATTTGTTTAAAGAAATACAAACAAGCCAGAGAATCTTTCCCCCCATGTCAGAAAGATAGTGGGTTCAGCCAGACCTTTCTCCAGCACTGGTACAGCACTAAAACAAAGTGTGGCGATAAGTCTGACTGTGAGACCAGCTTTAGAGTGACCTCCCTAAATATTGTATCAACATTTAAAGTACACAGACACAGTTAATTGCTACCTCATAGGTTCATTCTTACCTGAAGAGACAGATTTAGACAATAATTCAAAATAAAAGTAATTACAGCAAACTGGCATTGCCCATAGAAGTGAATAAGTGTGTTTGGGGTGTCTTACTGCCCCACTGTATGCTGGAGTAGGCTTCAGCTTAAGGGCGCAGAAACGTGTATGAAAAATGGACGTGCTTCCCACCTGTCCGAATACTTCTTCCTCCTGGTGGGTAATGCGCACCAGTTCCTGAATAAAGCCGTATGGAAGGTTCCGACACAGCATATAAGGTACCAGCAAAGACTGCTGGAGAGGGCTCCTACATGTAGAAAACAGAGAAGCATTGTTCTGAAATAAAATAAATAAATAAAATAAATGTGTCTGGAGTTGACGAGAGAGTAGTTGCTATGGTGACTCAGACTTAAATGAAAAATAACAGAAGTGTAATGACAGATAATATAAGAACCCAAAGATTGTCACAGTGTCTGGCTGGCTTTCTTACCGAGGCTGGGTCAGGGTGCCTTGCAGGACCAGGGCAACATTGGAAATACACTGAGAGCGAATGTTGCTGAGAAGCTGGCTGACATTTGGTTGGCTACACATCTGAGAGAGAAGACAGAAAGGACAAGCAAAGCAGTTTGAGGCGTGATAAAAATGTACGCTGCTAATTTCACAGAAACGCTCTCCAAACGCTGTTGAATCAGTGTTCTTTGACAAACAAAACCTTTGCTCATTTCCAGACAATCTGGCCTGCAGCTAGTCTATGTAGAACAGACTATTCTTCTGTCCTCTGTTCTGAATAAACTGAAAAATTACTTTCCAGATGCTACTACAATTACAATCTTAAAGTTTAGATTTAATCTCTAAATGGGTTTTACTTCTTTAGTAAAAAAGCAAAACAAAAACAATACTTTGAGTAAATCATTTGAATAAAACTTGGTTAAAACATTTCTTTGTTTACAGAGAAGAGTTACCTTGGGAGCTTTCCTCTCCTCCATGCCAACACTATCAAAACGCTCAATGAGGTAGTTCAGCATCTCCGTCTCTTTGCATGCTTCAATGGTGAAGCGGTCGCTGGCTAAATCGCAGGACATCCCCCCTCCACATGCACCAAGACTACAAACAAAAAGTTAAACATGAAAACAAGAACAGAGAGGGCTAATTAAATAACAGAAAACATCAGCGCACAGAGAGATATACTGTTAGCATCAGACATAATCATGTATGTGTAGTTAACAACCTCAAACCCACTCTCAAGGGTCCTGAAAGAAACAAACTAGAAAACATTAGTGATGGCATTGCAGCATCTCAGAACTTGGCTCTTAAAAAACAAAACCAGATTTTTTTAAAAATCAATAGCCGTTTGCAGCCGATAGTAGGACTCAGCATGCCACATTTAACTGACCAATATGATGTCAAGAGTTTAAATTGATGTTAGTGGTCCGCTGTAACTGTAAAAACCTGATTGTAAGCTGCTTCAAAGCATGACAAACCTTAAGAGGTAATAAAATCCACTCTGTTATTTGTCCACTGGACACAGGCAATGCAGAGATATCCCCTCTGCGCTGGGTTACAATTGTTCTTAAAGCTCAAAATGAAATCAACACAACAGGTAATATTGTTAAATAACAATATAACTTTATTCATCCCAGGTCTTCCAGAAAAATTTAGATTAATGTTGATCTAAATGTTGAATTAGAGCATTTATTTTTGCTGGCGTTTAGTAAGACTTCTATGCACTACAGTATGAAGCGACACAAACGCCTATCTAGCAGGGAAGCAGACTCCAGTTTCTCACCTAATGATACTGCCCATGCATCAAATTAACAACAGCTGAAAAGAGTCTCATGCTGTACTAAAGGGGTCAAATGATTTTGAACATTTTATCTTTAAAGTTTACATGCTCTTTCAAGGTTGAGGATCATTCCTCTGGGATGTGCAAGACTATCTTGTACATAATATATTGTCTATACTCATATTCGTTAACATTAAATATGGAAGTCAATTAACTTTACCCAATAAAAAGGGAAACAGGACAGGAAACATCTAAGAAACACAGGATTTCAAAGGTTGAGTTGCAGAAAAGTAGGTATCTTCAGACCTAAAACACAATGAAAGTGAATGTATTCTGAGTTTCTACAGTGCTGTAGAAGCCGTATTTAATACTTACCACCACATTATATACTAAAGGTTATAGAGTTATAGGACGTTATGTCTATACCCCTGATGACCAAAACAGTTACAACAACATAAAGACAGCTTAGCCTTCAACCGTTTATTTTTCACCACTCTACCCTGGTGTGTTTGTGCGCAGTTAGTGTTAAAGTGTCCTGGTGCCCACTGAAACATGCAGTGGACAGATAACTGAGCAAGCACACACAGACACACACCGTGCAGCGGTGTACCTGGACCCAAACTGAACCCGTGCAAAATCCTCCTCCTCCTCAGAATCTTCATCACTGCTGTCCTGAGACATGTCAGAGAGGGCAAAGAACAGGAACGACAAGGGGCTAACATGGCAGGGAAAAGATAGGAGGAGTGAGGGAAAGATTGGATGAAGAGAGAATGTTGTGCAAGCATGAGGAGACAGAAGGGAAGTGGAAAAACAAAGAACATATGTGGAATGGTAACAAGTCACAAGAACAGAGTAAAAGGAAGAGGGAAGCACTAAGGAAAGGATGCTGGAGGGTTGCATGCTTGCTTGAGGACTACTACCTGTGCTGTTTATTGAATATTCATTCATTCATTCATTCATTCATGCTGCAAATTAAGAAACTAAAATGCCTGTTAATTGTCTGAACAACCCATGTATTAGCATTTTTGGTTCAATCTCAAGTAATATAATTGAAAATTTGAAATGTCTGATTGTAGATTTTATAAGATTGTTATTCTCTTAATCACTATTTAGGAATTTGTAACAAACATACTAAATTTACAAATCGCTGCTGGAAGTCCCATTTCTAAGATTTTAGACATAGAAATGCTAAAATATCAGGTTCTCTATAAACTTTTAGCAGTCTAAATCTTACCCAGTTGATATCATTATAAGCTTTTGTCAATGAGAACTGACTGCATGAAAATTAATATAAGAAGCAATGTATACAACAAAAGGCATCTGGCCAAAGATTTTTCTGCAAGAGACTCAGTTCACACCACGAAGGTCAAAGTGGTGGTTCACAAACAGTTATGATTTTAGTGTGTTTGTCTGTGTATGTACCAGCACCACCACACACTGACATGCAAATGGAAGATGAGATACCTAGACGGTGGGTTCCTGGCAGCAAAGGCAGCCTGTCTGGTATTCGATCTGGGAGAAGGGGGCACTACGGGAGGTGGTGTGGAGGAGGGTTGGTTGAGAGCCCTAGATGAGCTCAATGAGAGGGACTGGGGGCTGGGTGGTGGCACAGGAACCGGTGTGTTAGGAGGAACAGAGGGCCCTGCAGGGCTAGGTGAGGGTCCAAAGAAACTAAACCCTCTGTGACCCGGGCTAGTTGGGGAAGGAGCCCACCAGGGAGAGGTGACAGAGTAAGGCCGGTAGCGCTGGGATATGGGCATGGGGGCAGATGGAGGGTTGAGAGTGTGTCTCGGAGTAGCAGTAGTGGGTGGGCTAGGGGGAACAATGAATTGTGGGGTAGGGGATGTGGAAGGTACAGCGGGTGTAGCAGAGGTGGGGAGAGATGGGGAGGTCCTCTTGGCTGCATCCAAAGCCATCGAGTGAGGACTACCACAGCCATACAGACTGTGGACAACATTGAGACGATGATTGGCAAAACTCATCTAGCAACAATGCCATAAAAAGTAAAATTGATCAAACAAAATCAGAAAAATAAATAAATTAAAAAAAAAAAAAAAAAAACACATGGCAGTTTCCAATCACTACACCAATTAAATATCAAGAAAGCACACTTTTGAGGAGGAGTGTAGGTGACCAATCCAGAGCCTTGATAGTATGTCTCTGGGAGTCACACTGTCAGAGATCAGAGTACTGAGTCAAGGTACTTGCCTGGACAGAGAGCTGGCTCCAAATGATCCTGCACCAGGGCCCATAGGGCTGCCACCTTGGCTGGAGGGCTGCAACAGCGTCAGACGGTGGTCGGGGGATTTGGCTGCTGCAATTGGCTGAGAGGTGGCGGTCAAGCTGGCGAAGGGGTTGTAGACACGCGACTGGGTGGACATCATTAAGACTTCCATCAGGATCTGACTGATCAGGTCTTTGAAGTCAGAGTATACTACAGGAGAAAAATTAAAGGCAGAAATGTGTCAGCTGCAAGCAAACCTTTGCCTTTTCTGAGTACAAGGTCATTCAGTGTGTTATGGGGGACAGAGATAAAGACTATTCAGTGACATACCATCTTTAGGGTTCTGGTGGAACTCTGCAGCCAGTGAAGGGAGAAAGATGACATCTCTATCCTGCTCCTTCCACGATACGCGGAGGATCTTGCAAATGAGCTGCAGAGCCTGTTCTTCTGAGACATCTGAGTTTGCAGAGGTTTCCTGAGGTGCAGACACAGAGAGAAAACAGTGAGGGTTTGATCACAATATAGAGTCATTTACAAAGTGAATGCCAAAGACTAGCATCACCTGATTATCATGACCAGAGACAGGTATGTGTCAATGAACTGAAATAAATGAAAATGAAACCAAGCCTATCTATGGAAAGTCCCCAATCACCTTCCTGTAAATACTCAATGGCTCATTTTGTTTCCTCATTTAAAGGGTCATTTGGTGAGGTGGGTATGATCAAAGTCAAGTAAGCCACATAATATGAGTAATGTTCACTACTGCCTTTTACCTTTTCTGTCAGGTTCCTCTTATCCCTGCGATCGCTATCCTCCACCTCCATATTCTCGATCCCTGAGTCCACATCCACCTGGGACATGCTGAAGAAGAGGCGCAGTGCTTAGTACATATGTCTATTTTTATTTTACATAAAACACATGGCCATGATATGAAACACTATAATTTTTGTTACAATCAATCAAAAGGATACAACTTCAAAAAGGAACAAGATGCTCTTGAATATTGTTGCACTTTTACATAGAAATAACCTGCAATATTCATATATTCAATAGTCATTTTGTGAACAAGTGTTCAAATAAACCTTTTTGGGGTAAAACAGGAAAAACCTGTCACAGTTGGAATCTATTGCATCTGATCCACAACCTTTTGTTTGCCACATTTCAAACTCATTTTAAAAGCATATTTTCATGGGGGTTTTAAAGCCTTTGAACTGGGCTGTACAATATGCCAATAGAAAAAGGCTTACCTCTTTTCACAGGAGGCAGTGTCAATGTCCATGCTCTGTGATCGGGATAAACTCTGGGACTGAGTCTCAAGGCTGTTGGAGGGGGAGCTGGAGAGGGAGCTCACACCCTCGCTGCTCTGACTACCATATGCCACCCCTGCAAAACACCACCACTGAGCAACTTTGAAGCACAAGAAAAAAAACAACTCTGACCATGATGTGTCATAATACTTTTGTTGAAATTTTAAATAAGTATTTTTCTTATTGGTTCTGGCATTAGTGTTGTATTGTAGCCCTGAATCAAAGTCAGATTGCAAGTCGCAGCTTTTAAGATTGTTTGCTATTCTACAATGCTCGAATCTCTGTAATAGAAGCACCCACAGTTTGGACAGAACTACCAGAGGAGATAAGGTTAGCTAATACAGTTTCATCTTCTAGGTCTCCTCTACAACTTATCTATTATGGCTCATTTATAGCTTTGTCCTTGCAACCTGTGCAACCTTGGATTTAATCTGTCATGTGTTGTTTGTATTTTATATTCATCATGCTATGATGCCTCTGATTTAGCTTTTGTATAACATGGTATCGCACACCCAATACATTTTGATAATGGTGACTAAGACCAAGCTTATAAACAGTTAACTTTCATGCTCACAACAGGGAACACTACATAGCATACTATATAGCAGCCATTTAAAGTTTTCCATTTTACAAAAGGATGATTGTTTATAGAAAAAACTATTATATAGCCACACGGGGTTACCACCAGGATTTTACTGTGGGTGATGTGCCGAAACTAACAACTCTCCCCTGGTTGCAAAACAATCATGTCATCACCAACAGTTAAGTAAAATAAACACTCTATACACTGGTTGTGTCAAAGAGAATATAATAAAATAAATAAATTAATATGCAATGAAGGCTTGCAATAACTACCAAGACGAAAATCACAAATTTGTGACCAATTATGAAAAGCACCACTGTCCCTACAAGCCCTAAAAGGTAGCCTAGTATAACACCACCACATCATCTATGCATGTCAACAAACAATCCCAGGAAATTGTCACTGTGTATTCTCCTAGATTAGTGCATGAAAGCATCAAGTCACACTCTGTAGACTGGTGATCAGAACAAGATGCTGCTGTTTGTGTTGATGTCATTCAGTGTGTATGACTGTTCTTGCTGCTCAAATATCAAGGTCGAAAATATAAAAGGTCCCTTTCAGTGCTGAGCTGAAACTCAAACACCCATGGTTGTTTATCTTCCAAGCCTCAGACACAATGTGTCACAGGCCCATTTGAGCAGCATGATAGAGTTAGAGACTATAGTAGATCACAAAAGAGGTTTAGAACAATAACTATGGTGGAAACCTGAAAAAGCTGATTGGATCATGACGTGTCGTTAACGTAAAGCCTAAATCTAAATATTTAACCTAAAAGAATTGCCTGCAATACCACTAATTATTACAAACTTGCAAAATACACCCCAAAACCTGTAGATCTTAGTCAGTTCTTACCAGAGGTGCCCATAGGGGATGTGGCAGGGGTACCACTGTGGACATTGAGCCCCAACGATTGAGAGGCAGCTGGTGGCAGGGGCTGGAGAGCTGCACCTGAGGGTCCAGGGAGGGGTCCAGGGGGAGTCTCTCTCTGTGGGGATGTCAGGGGTGTGCTGAGAGGGGTGCTGGGCTGTGACGTCTGTCCACCTGCCAGTCGTGCCAGTCGCCTTCTGCGAATCTTGATTGAACATGCCAGCAGATTTACAGTCACTAAAAGCACTATGAAAGCTCACTGTACAGGCCTACCTAATATGGGATGGTTGTGACAGGACTGCTGAAATTGATAATGACCATTAAATGATTAACCTCATTTCTATATCTCTAATATAAATATAGGTGATTGGCACAATCAGTCTGGACAAGATGAGGAATGTAACGTGATAAGTTAATTTTCATTACCTATCTTTGTTTATTAGTCCCAGACAATATAGACACAATTAAGTCAGTGATCGGTTTTCATTCATCAGTTTTGGAGAAACAGAGTCTTTTATTAATTAATTTAAAAGACGGGCCTCGTCGAATGGATACAATGTAACCTACATTACGGGGAAAAAAAGTCAGATATGAGCACTAATTGTGATCAATCATGCAACGCAGCTGAAGACGTAACTGTAGCGAATCAACAGCACTCTCGGTTGCAAGTTGTTAGATTAACTAAATACGGGTACATGGTGACGAAGAAAATACTTAATAAAATGTTGCGTGTTGTTCCAGAGGAACAGCTCTGTGGCCACACAGTCGTCCCACGGTTTATTGCACAATGGTGGCCCGGTGTGTTTTATGCTGAGTCGTCTAGCAGGCTAATTTTTTGTCTGTTAGCAAAACAACGTTAGCGACTGTCAGCTAGCTTTGCACATATAGCAAATCAACTCAGTAAACTAAACGTAACACTATCTGTCAAAATATAACGCGCAGGAGACATCTGCCAGATGACAGCAAACCAATGTCTTCATATGAATTTAGTTGATTTGTATGAAAACAGTCCATAAGCCAGTTTGTGCACAGCCTCTAGCAGTACCTTTAGCTAGGTAGCAGTGTGCTCCGGCTAAATTAAATGAACGTGCTGGTAACGGTGACAAAAACATACGACCCACATCCAACTTCTATTTCTTTCATTCTTGTCAGATTAACCGACTCTGCTGAAATCAACATCGCGTGTCTCGCGTTGGGTAACACGCACTTCTGTATGCTGGTGTCAAGCTACATGGGTGATTTTATCGCAGATGCATTTCTTCAATTTACACTATGCTAGCCTCTGAGCTAGCTTTAGTAGCAAGTCAGCTAGCAGCAAAACCATTTGCCATGAAGTCCGAAGCAAAGGACATTTGAAGACGTAAGGTTAACTCGTAACGTTAGCAAAATAGAGCGAAGTTAATTCTCGGCACTTGTTTTGTGCGTTTTTCCACTGTCACCTTACCTCATCGGCGCTCAACTCCTCCATCGCAGCTAAGTTAGCTGGCTAATTCACTTTCAACTGGTTTAATGTGTGCCAGCCAGAGCCAGCTAGCTAGCCTGTATCAGAACAAAATATGCATAGTCTAACTCGTTCAACAAATACGTTTCAGCCTTGATTGTCTTCAAGATAAAAACCAGGACACCAGTATTCGCAGGGTAGCAAGATACAGTTCCCCCAAAAAGTCTCTGGTTTGCTAGTTGTCTACCAAGAATGAAACAAAAAGAAAAGTAGCTGTCTATTATACGTCAAAATACAACAGCGGCCATTTTGGATCTACACAATGTCACGTGACTTAAGACTGGCTGAGGGGTGAAGCTTCACTGTGTCGCACAGATAAATGTAATATTTTCACCTGTTGTATATATCTTTCTAACAGTCTAATGGTTTGCAATGCTAATGTGTTGACTGCCAACTAATTAATCAGATTTCCCCTCTCCCATAAAAAATAAACAGCACAGCCACTGTGTACTTAGGGTCACCATGTGCTTGAACAGTCGGTGGGGCAGGAGGTCACTACAAACAGGTTTAATTGGACTCTTCAGTGGTGCTGGGTTTGTTTCAGTCAAGGCACTAGTAGCTATATATGGCAGATTAGCTACAATATACAATGCAAGACCCATTGTGTTATATCGCAGATGTATTATGTTATAGTTCCTGCCTCATCATCAAATGTAGGATGAATGACGACACCGGCCATATCTGACAGAATGTAATAACATATAATAACAAACACGTTTTACTTTTAGGAGATTGATTTTATATTCTAAAGACACATATCTAAAGATAGACTGACAAAAAGGAATGATTGAATAACAAAATAGGCCACTTCAGATTTCTTTCAAACCCCATTTTATTATACAAAATATATATAAAACGTTTAATCAATTCTGGGTATAAATGTATCTACATGAATGTGGGATTTTTCTTTCTTTCTTTACAAATAGTTCAACCAAATGTAAGCCAGCGCAAAGAAAATGCAGTACCTCAGATTTGTCCTGTCAAATTATAGCGATCTGAAGGAAACAAAAAGGTTGCACTAAACAGAGCCTGCATTGACAGCTGAAAGGAACCATTGGTGGGTTTTTTTCATCTGTGGCCAAGCACCACCAAGCTACAGAATCTGCCAAAAGCAATGCAGTGATGCCATCTAGCGGTGTGAATCCATACCCTGAGAGGAAAGACATTTTCTCCTCGACTGAGCATTGAAGTCACATTACCGAAAAAATACCACAAACTTATGTGCATTATTCAGGGTTTACAGTGGTCGATCTAACACACGATGCCTTTCGTTGCATAGTAACTTCTCCGCATTCCGCTTCACTCGTTCACTTTCTTCTTAAAAATTTGCTTGCAGACTTCTCCTTCACAGTACATCACCTGAGGGTAATAGGTCACAGAGATATTTATTTCATATGGTGTTAAAATGTTGTGTAGAGGTACGATAATATAAATGGGGAACGTTAATCAGTTTTGCTTGGGGGATTACATAAAACAAATATGATTAAATTGTCCATATTCATATTCTTACCAGATGGAGCTTGTCCTCTTCAATCCATTGAGCCCATCCCCGGTTCTTCTTCTCTCCAATCTGCTCACACACCATTTTATTCCCCTCCCATGTCACCAGTGACTGCACAGATGGCAGAGAAGAAGCGAAAGTATAAATCACAACACAGCCAGAACCGTTTCAGCAGCCCAAATAAATCACACGATCGACAAAAGACTTGCAGTTATTATGCTTATTATCCCTTTTTACACACAATTCTCTGCCATCAGCCATTTATCTTCACCTTGACATGTCTGTTATCTAGTCCTTTGGTAAACTCCTCAAACTCCTCACCAACTCTGAATGAGATGGTGTAGTTTCGGAAGGTGCTGGCAGTTTTGACGATGTACTGGTCGCCCTTCTGCTCAATCACCTTCCTCAGCTTCAGCTTCAGGGCAATCTTCCGTAAGTGAGGGCTGATACCTGGAAGGTTAGAAAGTGTTTTACATGAATGCAGTAAAAATCTGCAGGACAAACTCATCCACAGGCTACAAACACATTCTCGCAAGCCTTGCACAGCCCCATTGCATACCACAAATTAGCACCGGCACAAAAGCTCCTTTTAATGCTGTGTAATATCATATGTGCATGGATTTTAGAGCACTATTAAAGTCAGAGCAATAAAAATGCACGCATCTCAGCTGGAGATTTAATATCTGAGAACACTGTCGCATTAAAACAACTTGCTTGAAATGCTTACCCAGTGCGATCATGAAGCCCTCTAAGTTGACATTGCTGATGATGTCCCATGTACTGCAAAGGCTGGGTGGCATTTTGATGCCCTTTTTAATTCCCTGCTTGTTGAGATGCGTGTGCGTGAATAAAATGTGATCCTCAAACTGCGAGGCTGATGAGGAGTTGTAAGAAAAAAAGAAGAGGCTGGGGACAATATGCTGTTTTGTGAGACACCTGGATGTGCAACCGTGGGTGTGCCCTCATCTCATTCGCTGATGTAAGCATGAGGGAGGTGCTCTCATCATAGCACCAGTGTGTAAAAGGTAAGCCACACTTGTCAGACGGGTCTCACTGTAGTTCACTGACCAATAATTGCTTCAAAATATCACTGTGGCACATTCACTGCACACACAGGCACATAAACACAATGAAGAACATGTTGACATTAAAGTTTGGAGGGAAGCTTATTCCACTAAGGCTAACTGTGATTTTCTTCCTTACCGTCACCATAAACAGTGAGCACGTGGTGTAAATATAGTAACTAAAAGGCTTTCTGCAATAAACTTGCATTCATAACAAAGAAAACAAAAAATCCATCACTCCTACTGCTATGGATAAGTATAATAAACACTTAATATTCATGTTCAAGTTGTTGTTTTCTGTGCAAGGGGGAAAATACTGACATTGTTAGGAATTGATGTGACTCCAGTTTGAAAGAAAACAAAACACGTGGAGCTTGTCTAAACATTAAGGTAGGTTTTCTCCTTCCTTTCAACAGCTCAAGATGTAATGTAGAAAAACCTGCACGAACTGTCACAGGCACCTGACGCAATTAACCGTTTATGACCTTGTAATGTAATGAGACTCAACCATAGTCTAAACCCAGTCACGTTGCACTGGGATTTCTACGTTTGAATACTATATTCAGCTTTTTGATGGGATCTAATAGCATCAGTACAACGTTAAATGTACATTAATAAAGCTCCAACTCTGATACTATTGTGATGTAGCAGAATCAGTTAGTCTAGTTAGTCTAAAGTTGGCTGCAGTTCATGATTACCTGAAAGATAAGTTAACCCCCCCCTCATACAGCCTTTTAATCAAAGGCTGAAGGCATTAACTGAAGCTGTTAGGAGTTTGTGTGTGACAATAGCATTGTAACAGCGATGAAAAGCTCCCAAAGATGAAAAACAAAACATGGTTGTTTATTTCATTTCCAGTCAATACAGATCACACCTTCAGTTTCAAATGTAAAATAAAAGTAAACATGTTTTAAAGCATATTGTCTGAGTCTGAGTGCATGAGTGGTGGAAAATCCTGCTCTAGGTATAAAACTTGTGATGAGTTTTGAGGAGCATACTGAAGCAAGTGGTGCAAAAAGTAGTCGTAAAGCAAATAAAAAGATTTGTTTGTTCCTAATTATATTTCATGCAATACCAAACATACTGTATTCTGACTATTTCACACAAAATGGGAATCCCTAGTTCAATAACCACACACCAGATTTATTTCGAGCAATGACATGTAAACGACCTCCAACCAGTTGACCTGCTGCTCGGCTACTTTGACTCATGTACTTTTCCACCCACCCACACACACAAGCTCATTTACAGCAAAGTGACACAGGTACAAAATTATTTCACTCAGAAAAGTCTACCCACGTTAATCTGCTTAAGAAAACCTCAGCCATTATTATTCTGCTGTAGGTACTGGTGGAAAGCTGAATTGTGTCTGATTTGTTTTAAATTCACAGTGAATCCACAGCATTTAGTGTAGACAGCTTGCACTTCTGTTTTTGCAGATGCAGCAGTAAACTTCCCTCAGCTTGAGGAGGCACCCGTGTATCTCTGGAGGGGCGCTAGAACCACGTCTGCATTTTTCTCCTCGCTCTCAGCACTGTAGAGTTTGCCCTCTTGTATGTAACGAACCACACCGTCTGGCAGCAGGTACCTGACGCTCTGACCTCGACGCAGCGACCGCCGCACATGAGTGGCTGAGATCTCATTGGTCACCCATTCGTGGACCACGTGGATGTATTTGCGATGATTCCACAGCATGTCTGATTGGTGGATGAACTTGTGGGGGTCATTGCCACTGCGGGTGATGCAAACCAAACCGTGGGCCACAATCTCGGCAACATCCTCCTGCTTCCACAAATTGGGGATCTCAAAGGACTCCAGGACATCAGCCCCACACAGCAACATGAGCTGCGGGCCGTCTGAGCATGAAGAGAGAAAAGAGTTTATCATAATAGATCTCATTTGTACGTCTTAAAGTCACAAAGTGTTTTAAGGAGAAAAGAAAAGAGCAAATAGGCAAATAATGAGATAGAAAGGTAAAAACCTCAAGAAACTTAAGTATTTCTAAAAGTTTTCTTACAAAAGAATAATTTTAAAAGAGACATTAGAGATGTAGCCTGGCTAATCTCAGTGTTTAGTTTAGTTATGGTGGAGGTCAATGCTCTCTGTTAGCAGGCGATGCTGGAGAACCACACTACCACCACGGCTAGATTCAAGTGATTTACAGTAAAGTGAGTTATGATTTATTAGCATCTTATCGATTGCACACTTTTGGCACATGAATACACGGCACAGTATGCGCTTCTCCTGCTCATGTTTATATAATCCTGTGCAGTGCCACTGCATGCTAAGAGATTCACACGGTTCAAACTTCTTGTCACTGCTCTGAAGGAATGTTGTAGTAACAAAAAGGAAACTTGGCTGCTGTGTTCCATCTGAGTCACTGAGGCTCATTGGTTGGTGTCTTACACCATGCCCGTCTTTTACTGGAGGTGGTGTGATTGAGTGTCACGTACCGTAAAAAACACCACTCCCCAAGTGTCCACGCCTTTAAACCACTGTCTCCTGTTTTCAGTTAAGCTGAATACAATACATGAATACAGCGGAGGCCAGATCAGACTTGTTCCCTGGAATCAGGGGTTGGAAAAGGAAGGACCTGACTGAGAGAACATCACTTAAGTTACACAACCGTACACACTCAGACATGGCCTACCTCTCCTTTTGTGATGAGATGAACCCTCAAAATAATTCTCCTCGATACGTCTCTTTTTTGTGTACTTGACCATGTCCACATCATCGTTGTTCTGCTCTGCTGTGAGCAATTCGTCATAGTGATGCCTAAGTGGATACAGACAAAATGTATGGGGCTAACCACATTTCATACCCATAGAGGAAAGATTAGTCATATTGGCAAGAAATGAGTCAGTGTCTAGGCAGCACTTCTTTATAATTTGATAACAGCAAATAAATGCCTTTAATTTTCTGATTATGCTTTGCACAAAATATGTCGCTTATTTTCCACCTAAAAATAATTTTCTCTCTGTGCAAAGTACATTTTTAATCATATTTCAACTCGTTCCTTTGTTTACAAATTCCAATTTCTTTTCTGTAGATTGACTTGTGAGTCTCAGGTCTGGATACTGTTTCAGACATTGTTTTTATCACCAACATCAAATAAACTTTAAATGTTTTAAAATATCAATTGATAAGATTATTATTCAGTGATTTTCGTTTGCCATAATTCCATAGGTAAACGCTCTGCTTCTCAGTAGTCTACAGAGTTCAATGTGGTGGTGTAGTGAAACATTATTGACCACAGTTCTGACAGGTTTTCTCCACTTTAACGAGTCGATAAGTAATAAGAGAGAAAGTGCCCACATTGTCTGCTTTGAAACATTCTGGCCCTTGGACCAATGTAGTTGAATAGTAGTTTAATTTTCTAGAGAGAGACATAGCTGGAGTGACAGGAAGCCCTCTGTAACAATGAACACTGAGAAATATGTGATCCTGAGTATAACTGCAAGGGTTTTAATGCACAGATAACATGACACCAGAGTTAATGCATTGTCACCTTACCGAACAACTTTAGCGGTCTCCACCCACTCCGGCTGCAGGCTCTCCCAGGAATCTACTGTGATCCAGTCTGAGTTCTCTGTGGCCAATCTGGCCATCTCCAGGCGGTGGCAGGCCTCAATCAATCCCTTCTTCTTATACCCATCACCCACTGGAGAGATGATGCCTTTCACCACCCTGTACTGACCTTAAGACAGTAAAAGAACTGCAGATGCAGTGAACTTTTATCCACACGACTCTAAACTCATACGATGAATTAAAAAGAATCATTTTAAAGAGTCCGTCCATTCAATTTACAATTTAACATAGGTTCTTACCTCTAGTGGGATGTAACTATGTATGTACAATTTGAGGAACTTAGGTTTTTCCATTTTCTTCTACTTTAAACTTACCTATATTCAACTATGTTTCAGAGGGAAATAATGAAGTTTTTACTCCACTACATTTGTTGATCAGCTATAGTTACTGGTTACTTTACAGGCTGAGATATTACATAAAAAACACATGATCAGTTTGTAAGATATGATGCATTGTCACAGATGAATCCACCCAGGAGTATAGTTAAGTAGTTAACATTAAATCAGTAAAAATAATCTGACTATATCTATATGTAATATATATATGATGATATAACTCTGACAGGAGTACTTTTACTTTTGACACTTTATATGTTGCGGCTAATTATATGTGCTTTTTAAAATGACTACATTCAGAACGTAATGTAATGGATTAATTGGGAGTATTTTTACGTTGCTGCATTTACTTGAACCAGCCACTTTAAAAAGAAAAGCAGCATCATTCTAAAAGGCCCACTTCTCATTTCAGTCAACCTGTGTCTTCCAGATAATCCCGAGCCAGTTCAAACATCCTCAGGTGCATGTTGGTGATCGGGTTGAAGGACCCGCAGGCCAGCAGGCCCACTTTGGTTAAATCCTGACCCTCCATGCCTCCTACAGGAGCTGCGTTTACACCACAACAGGACATATGGCGAAGAAAACAAAACACTGCAGTTAGTTAACGCTTTCTTTTCGAGGGAGGGAGGGAAGGGGGGCGGGCTCTGTAGCCGCTATTGTACCAGACTGAATGACTAAGTCATAGAAGTTACAAACGTTAAGAAAAATTAAATGGCGTGATGTCAACATGTGGTGTGTTAGCTTTCATTTAACGTTAGCTTTCTTTGCAACCAGGCGGGCTTGCCCGGTTGCCACCAAGACGAACGTACAAGATGCTCAAGCAGAGTCTGAGCTTCGATAACAACCGAGGCGCTTCTAAAAACAGAGTAAAACAACGGAAACATTCATTGTACTACCAGGAACAACAGCGGCAATCGGCTACTCTTCGCTGTGTCTCCTGCTTCCTGTGCGGATATTACGGCTCGCATTAAGATCAAGACATCTGATTGGACAGAATCGACCAGGAAGCAGAGAGCCGCACCCACTCTCGTGAGCTACGTTCACAACCACAAATCCACAAAACGAAAAAAAACCCGCAAACGCCTCGACAAACACTAAACATTTTGTAACCGTGTTTGAAAGTCGTTGCAATTCAACGATTCGGTTAATTGTCTTGTACGTTCGCCAAGCGGATGCAACTATTTAACATATCGCACGGCTGATTTGCAACGATTTACAAAGGGTGAGATGTTTTGTTTTAGCACGCTAGCTAGCTACTCGGCTTACTAAACAACTGAGTTATATAGCTCACGTCGGGCTGAGCTCCCAGCAGATACATTAATGCACAGTTTGTCAATATAGTCGGTGTCTCGCTAAATGTTTGTGAGTGTTTGGTTGTAAACACTAGCTCCAACGGCGCCATTCTGATGCAGTTATTTTGTGGCACACTTAAGTAATAATTCCCGGCAAGATTCATATCCGAAGGCTGTCTTGTTCTTTTTGCATCCCCACCAGGTTGGACATTTATTTTAACTAAGGATGGCTTCACGTGGGAAATCAGAAACCGGAAAACTGAGGCAAAACATGGAAGAGCAACTTGACAGACTGATGCAGCAGCTTCAGGATCTGGAAGAATGCAGGTGGACTACAGAGAAATCCATTAAGTCCACGTGTAGCTGTTGTAGCTGCCAAGTAACCATCTGGTCCTGGCCAGAAAGCACTTTTATATGTCCCTGCATCTCTGTTAGCTTCTCATCCTTTCGTTGTTTATTCCAGAGACGAACTGGATGAGGAGGAGTATGAGGAGACAAAAAAGGAGACCTTGGAACAGTTGAGTGAATTCAATGACTCCCTGCAGAAGATCATGACAGGGGACATGACACTTGTGGATGAGCTCAGTGGAATGCAGCTGGTACGGGCAATGTGCAGCTACCGTGGTGACCGAGGTTTATAGCTTGTAAAACAAGTAACTTAAAATGACCCGGTATTTAAAAAAAGTGAGTTGGTTAACGTCACAGTTGTTTCTGTTGTCATCAGGCGATCCAGGCTGCCATCAGCCAAGCATTCAAAACCCCAGAGGTGATCCGGCTTTTTGCTAAGAAGCAGCCAGGACAGCTGAGAACCAGACTAGCAGAGGTTTGCACTGCCATGTCGAGGCTGTGATTTGTGTCGTGCATGTCTAATCCGACTGCTCAGTTCACTCCTTGGTGTTTTATCTGTGCGTTGCTTGGCCTGAAAAGTGTCCCGACTGTCGTGTGGCATTCTGCACAGATGGACCGAGACGTCATGGTGGGGAAACTGTCACGGGATGTGCACACGCAGCAGAAAATGGAGATCCTCACAGCCTTGAGAAAACTTGGAGAGAAGGTGAGGAACGCTGACAGCGGAGATGGGACACGTTCATGTGATTCAGAGGCCTGTGCTCATGAGTCCACATGAAGCGTTAAAGCTGCACCGAGTTGTTATAGCCAGCACAGACCTGTTGCTACAACATCCCGAAATCTCACTTCAGAAGGAGCAGCAACAGTTTAAACATGTTAACAATTGTCTGTTCAAAGATTTGAATTAACATTAGCATTGCTTTTGTGTCCGGCTGTTCCGTCAGCTCACTTCGGAGGATGAGACCTTTCTCACTGAAAATGCTACAGCTTCTCTGAGCCAGTTTGAAAAAGTGACTGCAAACTCAGGTGAGAATAAACATGTGATTTCACTGAAATGTTTAATCACACAAGGTATTGGACCGACATTCACATTCATCTCTTTTTGCCTTCTCTTCCAGGCTCCGAAGACAAAATCATGGCTTTAGCTAGCTCTGGTGTGAAAACCAAGGTATAGTCATTTTACAAAATGTTAATTTTAACTTTGTGTCTTTGTTATTATTAAGAAATGTGCCAATTGATCATTGATTTTGTAAATAGTCAGGGCACTTCTAGGTGTTGTCAGTGCCAACACTTTAACAGTATTGTTTTATACCAACTTTTGTAAATGTCTTTTTATTTGTCCAGATAGGTGTGAAATGTGTATTATAGGTACGAGCATGTGATTTGTTAAATGTGGAGACGTGAATGTGAAGGATTGTCAGTGGGAGATACTGTGTTGTGATGTATGCTGTATTTCTTATTGGGTTGCTGTGTCTGTTTTAAAACCTGGAAATCCAACATTGTTGATTTTAAGATGTTCCTGTATGAGTACTGCAAATTTTCAAGATGTGATTTTATTTTAATTAAACTGTGCCATCTACAGAGATTTGGACAAAATACACACCACATGAAAGCGAACTTTGTAAGTAAATGACACTACGAAGCAGTAACACAGTATTTGTATGCAGCACGACTTGACAATATGCAACAGGGTGTCTAACAATCACATCTTTCAATGTGAGGTTTTTCAAAGAAATCAATTTATACATCCAAACAGCCAGTCCCTTTGTCAGCCACAAAGGGTTTTTATTTGTTAAGGACTCAAAAATCCATGCTAAATATGATATTGACAAGGAGGGACAGCAGAACGAGTCATGGCTTGCCGACAGGAATAGATGGAAACACAGCAGAAGGCTTCTACATCAGACTTAATTTTGTCTAGAATAACAAAATGTTCTCTCTTTTAGCCTCCTAAAGCTCACATTTCTAAGATGACTGTCACTTGGAAACTGCATTTATACAGTGCAAATATAGTATGAAGATGCATAACTAGGTGAAATGAGCACCAATCTGAACTGAAAAAAATCTAATCAGATGAGTCTTCGAACAGTTTGCCTGCATTGTGATTAGAAATCCACTGGGTAGATTAGCTGCCATCTGTTAAACGTTGTGGAGGGTCTTGTGATGGTTTCTGCAGCCTTCTCCTGGGAGCGATTCAGCTTGATTAACAGTCTGCATGGACGTTAGGTCACTTTACACCGCCAGACGCAGCGTGCACTGTTCACGGTGTCCTCGCTCTGCAAAATGATATTATGTTATGGTATTACATTTTCAGCTCGTTTGACTCTAACAGAACAAGATGACCATCTTGAAAATGGAAAATAAGAGCATAGAGTTGAGCACACACTTCAGAATACACATTGACTACAATGTAGATATGGGTGTTTCTATTATTTTGTCCACCCTCTATTTTCCTCTTCGTTGATTATCGAGCATTTTAAACTGCTTCAGTTCACAACTGCAGTTACAAATTTGCAGTAATCAAGTTTAATATTGCACTATTTTCCAAGTTAGACAGTTGAAACTATTTAGAACTTAACATTGTCACAATGTTTACAGCATCAATCATAATTTGAAGCCGTGTTTCTTTGAACGTGAGTAAAAATAAATAAATAAATAAATAAAGAAACAATTGTGTGCTTTGTTTATGCTTTTCATTTGTTTTACCTGGGAAATTCTGAAACACTTCTTACTTTTGGGCTGTAGATCATTTCATTTTCACCAGCAGAGGGCACCAATGCTCAAGATTGAGATTAAACACTTTCAGCAGCACTTCCCAGGGTGTGTCCCACATGCACCATGTATGCTAATGATACACAGTATGAGTGATGATGGAAGAAAAACAAGCACAGACAGAAGTTATACTCCATCTCATCATCCTTTATTTTGTTTACGAGCAAGCATCAACTTCACTACAATTTGCCTTCCAATTGGTAGAAAAGTGAGAGCAGCTCCAACAAGCAGAAAGGAAGCATTCAACCGGTCTGAAAACATTGTCGCCTTCCATTTTGAGCAAATTTTTAAAAGAAAAAAGAAACAAAAAATATATATATATCTGGACGTGTGAAACAGACAATCTGAGAATCAGTAGTGTATCATGCCTCCTCTTTCGCTCCAGTCTCACAGCCCCACATGGAACGTACACATACTTGTGGTTCATGCAAGGTAAAGTCCCCTTACATCTTAGCGTTATTACAGTATGGCTGCATTTCAGTTTGTTAGGCAGTGACATTCAATTCAACCAACTTACACTTAGCTCGGGCTGGTCAGAAAGCATTAAACCCAGAAAACTGGAGTTACTGACCTACAAGTCAGTGTGCACATATCAGTGACCCGTGGTATTGTACTTTTAAAATGTAGATGAAACATGGACATTAAGTGTTTGACATAATGAAACTGAGAATTTTGGAATCGACTCTGGTTCTTGTGAAATTCATGCTGCCCTCAAAATCATTTCTCAACAACTCAGGCAATAGGACACTGTTCAAAATTACCTTCCACTATACACAAATAGGTCAATTACCTCTGCCACACCTGCCAAAGGAATTTCATAATGTACTGTACATCTTTTTAAAGGTGGATTCCGTCAATGATTTAGTACAATATCTATAGAAGATACAATATGGGTCTACTTCCTCTACACATCAACATGGACACATGACATCTATGTAAAATGTTATTCACTTTTAATAAAAGTAGCGGTGAACTATTGTTACAACAAACTGAAAGACAATGTAATCCCCCAGCTCTGTCAGTAACCTAGCATTTAACAAATACAAATTAAAAAAAAAATAAAATTTTGCCACGAATAAAAGAGCACAGATGAGTGTTTTTGTTAGACCCGCTAATTGGGCTATGATCGGAAAAAAGGCACTCCCATCTCAGCCGGCTCAGACCTGGCCCCCTTTTTACAAGTCCAAGTCATCATGGAGGGGAGACCGTTTGCTTCATTTCCACCACAAACCTCTAAAGCTTATAAATGAATCGAAGCTAAGAAACACAACTGTGCGACTCAAACCCTCAAAAGTAGCCTGGAAACTGTCGCCAAAAAAGAGCTGTTTTTGAATTCAGTTTTGGCCACTGAAAATAGATTTGCATGCAAAATATGAGACTCACAACACCAACACTTTGAATCCTGATAATGCCACCTTCTGTTCACTGCAATGCCCCAAATCTGGTCTGCTTTAATTAAAGCAGGTTTGGGAAATGTTTACATTTTACTTGGTACCCCAAAACATGAGACAAACACTCCATAGTTAAGCGTGAAGGTACATCTGTGTCTGGTTTTGTGAAAGATATATACAACAGTGATGGACAACAGCATCTGAGAGGAGATAGAGGTTGGACACAGTTTCCCAATCAATTGTATAAGCTTTATACTAATACCAGGAGGGAAATAAGTTTACCAAATGTAAACAAATATCTTAGAACAACTCTACAGTACAGTTCCATGTACAATAAAATCTAGTGGTCTACTGCAAAAAATATTTCATTTTAAAGATTCAAATAAAAAGAATTAGATTCATTTTAAAGTGTTTCCCTATTGTAAAATTTGCAGTCCTACTATGACTATGAAGACAGCTTTTTTTTGCAATAGGAAACCAGTTTAAAAATGTGTGTTTTATTATTTCAGGTTAAATAGCCGTGCCAAGGAAAATAAACTTGCAACAAAGCTACCCTGAAAGGTACTTTCACTTCACAATGCCAGCAACTGCACTATTCAACCAGACTCCACTAAAGCTCTGTCTGTCATAAATCTGCTCTTTCAGTAGTTTGAAGGTTTCCCCCCCCGTCCTACTTCTGTCAGCACAGCAGGACTGGGTACAGACTAACAAGGCTTTTAAAGCTGCTGAGGAAATCTCTCGACTTGTCCAAATATATTGGCAGAAATGTTAGTACCCATATTTCAAGATCAACAGCACTACAGTACCTTCTGGCCTGGCGTTTGCACCATTCTGCATGAAATGTCGATTTGTACATTAGCATTTGTCTGAGTATGATTACTCTGATCAAAAAGAAAATCCCTTCTGTACAACAGTGAGATCTATTGGGAATGAAATGTGTGGATACCTGCGCGGATTTCATACTCCTGCCACCTCTGAAAGCAACACAAAGCATGTATGAAGAAAAAAGAAAAAAAAGAAAAGACAAAATGGACACCAGTCCTGGCTTTCTCATCATGAAGCAGACATTTTTGTACAAGCGTGATGGAACAGCTTTTTGCGGAAATTTAGCGACATGCTACAGCCTCTGTGACACAAATATTCTACCTTACGTACTGCGTCATTTTAGATATTGGACCCCGTTGAGTAGGTCTTCACGAACACATTGACTAATTACATGGTTTCTTTATATTTACAAAATCTTTAAAAAGCAATTTATTTCTCTACACATGACTTCTCAAATATCCTCATGCACTAAAACAAGAAATAAAATGGAAAAAAATAAAATAAAATACGTGATCTACTTGTTAAAAGCATCATTTCTTTTCACAGTGGACTACAAGTCAAGAAAACTCAAGTCACATGTGAGTTAAGCGGCAAAAAAAAAAAAAAAATTTAAATTAAAAGCATTACGCAAAGAATGTACATCGGGGGAAAAGAATTTCCATTTGAAAGCCTTACGTCTAAGAGAAAACAAAATGCAGGGTTGGCTTCCTCACACAGTTCAAAAGAAATGCAGGCCAAGTTTTCCTGGGAATTAAAATATAATAAATAAAAAAATAAACAGTAAAAATCAGCAATCCGGTGATGACTACACTACACAGAGAACCACCACTAAGATAACAACAGGAAAGTCTTGACCATATATACGCTGAAGGGAATTTTTTTTTTCAATTTCTTATTTTTTTACATCATGGCTCCGCGGACATGAAACTGTAGGCGGTGGGAGTGTGTGCGAAGCAGTGAGTGTGAGGATCTGAGTGAGTTGGTGATGTGTGTGTGTGTGTGTGTGTGTGTGTGTGTGTGAGTGCTTGTGTTGAGTGTTACGTGTGTTGGTTGGTGGGTGTGTCGTTAGTAGGTGAGGGTGGAGTCGTCCCACTCCAGCTGCTGCTGTCTGCTGGCCCCCTGCTGGTCCTCCGGCTCCCCGCCCTCCTCATCTTCGCTGCTCTCTGACTCAGCGCTCGTGATGTCGTCTTCCTCCTCTCCATCCTCGCTCTCCTCTTCCTCTTCCTCCTCCTCCTCACTGCTGTGCTGGTCCTCGTACGTCTGTGTTAGAGATAAAGGGAGAGACATTGACGGCACAACTTAACAGCCTGCTTCAAAGGTTTATCACATAGGTAACTGAATACAAATCTTATTCCCTCCACTTGTGTTTAAAGTTTTATTGGGAATAAAATACCACAAGCAGTCTAAAGTTTAGAAGTATTTTTCTGACAGTGTAGGAAGCATTTTTACCCACCTGACTTGCACTGGTCATGTTAATTATTTTACACATTTCTGTTGTCAAAGTTTGCAATTTGATTTTGCATACATTTGCATTTTTTTATGATATAAACTGCTATCAGAAAACATCCTTTGTATTATATTTAAGTAATAATTTAAACTGTACAGCCACACTGGTAGGTTCTGGGGCCACATTAACTTTTATCTTCAACAGTGGAAAATCATGTAACAAGATCATCGTGAACATCATGTTAACCAACCCGACTGGTTTGTGGCGTAACAAAAGATCTACCGCTGAATGCTTACTGAAGGAGACAGTTTGTATTTCACTTCTCATCATTTACTGTGGTAGAACACATACTCACTCCCCACACCCATTTGTCTCACTACTTACTTAGTAGGGATGATGCTCTTTTCGATTGCAACACGTGATGTGATTTAGGCTGACAGTTACATTTCCCTTAAGCAGCTGTAGATACTGCAGCAGCACAACTTAAAGCAATTCTTCAAATTAAAAGATGGCAGTTAAAGAGTAACTTAAACACCCCCTGAAAATCAGTGAGCTCCAGTGGCTTAACTTCTCACCTTGCTGCAGTGTAGTGTCCTAGGACACTGTGGCGTTACTGTGTGGCTACAGGTGCAACAGAGCACTGACCACACCCAGTCAGCGGTGAAACAGGCCTGATGTTTTCAACTCGAGAGGGCAGCAGAACACTGCCTTTCTTTTTTAAAGTTAAGATGCTAGTTGCTGGGCTATTGTGACCAGCTATCAGCAAAGTTAAAAAAATTATACATTAGTTGCAAGACCACAATAACTTCAAAACAAATATGATATCCTGCCTACCAGCTTGACTAGTTCATTAGAACATTTCACTTTGGAGTTTTGGAGGTCAGAAATATTTGTGCTGCTTTCGTGGCTGAAGCACCAAAAATAGTCTAAATCTCCATCACACTGCCAAAAATAATAATGATATATCAATATTTACATTATATATAGTTTATATATTATGATTCTTTTATTTTAATTAGCAAGGTACTATTTCATTAGATATCTACAACAAAGTCTCTCCCCCATCCCCACAGGGCGGTCAGTCATGAGAGCTCAGATAAAACTAGGCCACAGTCACAACATCACCCAGAGAGCATTAGCAGGTGAAAAGCTGTCTAGGCTGCAACCCGACCACTTTTTTTTTTCTTCACTGGCTAATCACCAGAAATATTTTCACTGATTTTCCTCCCTGCAAACACTCGCTGTGTTTTTACCTCCATAGGGTTGACGGTGATAGTGAGGGCTGAGTCGTCCCAGTCCATCTCGTTCTCCTTGCCGTTCTCCTGGTCTCTCATGGTGCGCTGGTGTGCAGCTCGGATGCGGAATACGCCCAGGATGATCATAAACACCAGGAAGCTAACACACACCACAATGACAACGGTGGCCGCGCTGGGAACCACTGCGAAGATGCAAACGCACAAACAAACACAAAATGGCAGGTTAGACGTAAACCATGTTTAACTTGCACATGGGCCCATTCGCACATAAAAACCCTGTTACAGCTTTATGTGCGGAGACACAGCTTCCACATCTGTCTGAGGGCATTTCAAGGGATTTCGTTTCATGGTGTGCCAGCGCTGATGTTAATGGCATCTTAGTAAACTGCAGATGAATGCTTTGGGCAGCTCTAGGTGTTTGTCTTTCTTTAAATACGTACATAACTTTGCCTGTCTCCCGACAATCTGCTCCACTTTGCCCCGTATTAGCAGGAAAGGGCCTCTCTCGTGCACCGGCAGGCTTAGTAAGCCTGACAGCCCAGGGGATAACTGAAGCCGGGAAATAAAAGGTTGTGCTCAGACCACCGCCTGTGCAGATGTCACAGACAGCACTCAAGTGTAATCCCTAAACTTGTGCGATTTAAAAAAAAATATATATATATATACGGGCAAACAACCAGTGTTTCATACATGCCCTACTTCTAGTTAATAGACTGTAATCCATCCCTAGCAATGCTTTCCATACCAGAGGCCAACAATTAAGGAGATTACTTCTTTGATTATGACGCTTGGCATTCATTTAAAAGTATTTGTAAAATGCTGTAATTAATTAAATATATTCCTTGTTTATGTGTCTGTTAACATGATCAACAAAATGACCAACTGTTGCTATTTGACCTTTGTGAGATGGTTATGTAAGACAGATATGCTTCAGTAGAGGTACTGCCGCCCTGGGGAAAAAAGTGGACACAGTCTTGGTTTGCATGATGCAAAAAAAAGAAAAGAAATTTTGACGAAGAAAACGTTTCACATGTCAAACTCCTGTGTTGCAGTACCTGAGGCCTGGTGAGCGTTGACCAGGTTGTGACCAGAAAGATCCACAGAGGCATGATGCACAGGATTAATGAAGTTGGGCTGCACCATGGCATTGTTGGCATGCTCCGCGGGATTGGCTGTATGGATTACATTCACCTAGAGAGAATAAAAAACAAAATCAAACACATATGTAGTCAGAAAATGTTGTCAACAGATCATGGCTGTAGTACCGTGAGGGGACAAAGAATGCTTCAGTAACATTAGGACACCACTTGCACTCTTTGTAAGTGTAACTTTGCAACTGACAAAAACGCGGTCATACCTCGACCTTGAAGTCGTTGCTGATGTAGCGTCCGTTGAGTTCAGAGCAGACCAGTTTGAATTTCCTGTCAAACAGCGCCTCGGTGTGCCAGTTCTTGTAACGGATAAGATGCAGGACCTGCTCATAGTTGGCCATGGTGTTGACACCTGGAGCACACAGGGGAGAAATGTGATCAGCAATCACCAGAAAGTGTCAGAAAGGCTCTCCATGTTAGAGGAAAACAGTAATGTTGTCATATAGCATGTTTGGAAAAATGCATGGTTATATGATGATTTAGAAATGACTTAAGTAGATTTAGTAAGACTGACTTCAAATAACTCTGGTTGATAGTGTGATTGCCTAAAATTTAAATTCCTACACATTATATATGATTGCATATTTGTATTTGTTTACATGTGAGGACTCCTTATTAAACGGATTTCTAAGAACAGACTTCTTATGTACAGCAGTTCTTTTCTGCAAAACTGTCATTATATTATCATATTTCTCCAACCAGAAACAGCTGTGTGCTAGTTCGGACAGCTCTGCGGTCTGTACCTGTGATGACGAGGCCCAGGTTAGAGGAACTCATCTCCAGGCCATGCTGCTGCAGCTGGGACATGTCCACCTCCAGGCTCTCATGCTCCCCGTCCAGCTCGTCTCCCACCACAGTCACCTCACACGTGTCCAGGTTGTGCATGATCTCTTCTGACACTACGGTCTCTTGAACTGAAGGAACAATAGAGAAAAAAAAAAACGATTTAGTATTAAAAGTTGTGGGGCTCTCCTCAACTTTAGGATTCTCCATTAGGCCCGTAATGTAAGAGTTTATTGTTAGTGTAAAGAGTACGCCACTGATTTAGCATTGCCCTCCTATAGCATTGTCTGTCTCACAATGGACAGTTTAAAAAAGAACGTGCATAAAAACTGATGGATCACGACAAGAGAACCCGGCCGTTATAGTCCATGCATTCTACTTCCTTGTCAAAACCTGCCACCTGCAATACCCACAATGCAACTCGACTACTGAGATTCGGATGTATTACGCTAGTAACAGCTAATGTAGCCTTGAGTTGCGAGCAGAAATGATGAGCAGGCTGCAGAAGTCTGGTAAGCTGACTGATTTCTAAATCGGCACTACCAGATTTTTTTTATGTCCAAACTTGTAGTGCTCAGCTCCAACCGACATTGCCTTAAGCAAACATAGTAAGTAACACAGTATTGCTCAAGACCTTTAAACAGACTTTGACGTGAAAAATTGGTGGAGTTCCCCTTTAACACACTAACACTACAAATGCATAAAAGATGAGAAACACACGGTTCTGTAGAACAATCTTCAAGTTTCAAATATCTTCCTGTTCATGTGAAATTAATTGGCTACACTTCACAAATGCAAACAGCAAATAAGTTCCAGGTTTAGTGTTAAAAAGTAATATTGTGCTACTTGTTAAAGTGTTTATTTTTTAAAGAACAGAGGTGTAAAACATGGGACACAGCTCAGGAACTCGTATACATTTGAAAGGTATTTGAATTAATCATTTTAATTTGATTACATTCTAATAGCCTGGCTGAGGCTGCCTCTCTTCCCCATTTTACTTATGAAACAAGCTCATATTTCATGCACACCCAGTTTGCACCTTTTGACTCTGTGGGAGCTTCTTCTGTGACTTCTCATTTGTTGATTGTGGAAGGTGGGGCAGGGCAATGCAGGTAATAGAAACAGATCTCTGTAAGGCCTTTTGTCCCATATGGTCTGCCATTCACCACAGGACATCGCATCTCCCTGTATCTGTGTCAACCTCAGTGCACCTCTATTGCCTCTCTTCGTCTTAGCTCATACACGACTCTAGCAGATGGCACGGCTGATCACTGACCCCCTCCCATAAAGAAGTAAACAACTTATCTCTTTTCTCCCTCCCTCTGTCTATCCAATCCTTTCTGCCTCCAGCCGTAATCCTCACCGTCACCAGCTACTGTATATCTAAACAGCTATCAACTGTACATTCACTGTGCCTGCTGACGCATTCAGTGTCTAAGGTAATTCAACCAAGGCAACGGATTTGGCATCACTCCGTATCACACTGCCTCAGGAGGCACTACATCTATTAAAAAATGGGTGAGCAATATCTACATATTCCCTATAGCATTATCTGGGGTCATATGTGTATTTCTTTTACCTGTAGGGTCATCATCAGCACCCTCTGCCACTTCAGACTCAGCGTCGGCCTCCACTTCACGGGTGATGGTGCTCACGATGCGTAGCTCAGGGAAGAGTGTCACACCTTCCTGGCTCTCGAATTCGGCAGCGCTGCGGGCAAAGTGGTCAATGCCGCTCAGGCTGATCTTGGGCTCTTCGGGCTGCAGCACCATCACATAACCCTCGGTATCTGGCACCGTGACGCAGGACTCCTCATTGAAGCATCTGGGGGAAGATTTAAGTTTGAATACCCAGGAAACGGGGTCTTTTATCATTTTGTGACAAAGTTGCTGGTTCTCCCTCTGCTTTGAAAGACACGAGACATTTTGAACATGCCTCTTCTTCCATAATCCATAATCAATCTAATGTCCGGCTGAGGCAGGGTGATGACAAAGAAAACAAAAACACTGAAATCGACTGTTACAGCTTCACAACAAACAAGTGAATACATTTGAGCCACCTGGACAATTACATTGGTATGTAAGGGAAAGGAAAACCTTTAAAGATTACCACTTGTGTATCTCTAAAAGCTGTGAAGTACTACAAAAAATCTCTTTTCAGGAGTATACAGTATGGGTGTAGTTTTGTGTGTTCCAACTGGTCAGATGTGTAGTAAGGACTAATAAATACTCTGCTCTTTTCCAGGAAGGAAAATAACATAAAAATACAGGAACATATTCTTGTTTTGTAGTAGTAAACAGATGTACTTAATAATGTGGAGAAATAGCTTACAATGTAAAAAATAAAAGGAGTTACTTTTCATTTCAGTCTGACTGCAACTCCACATATAAAATGCTTATTACAGTGCTTCCTCTGCATTATTTAATGGCACCAACAGCTGGAAAGTTGCAGCCCCAGGTAGACACTAATCATCATTTGGCCTAATTTCCCAATACACCCAATATAATGCCGTGTTGATGCAGATTTGTATGCAAAAGAGAACAACTGCTAAACTGCAACACCTACTGGAACTGATCTTGGAGTAGGCTCAGCACAAACCTGAGTCTTAATATATTCGTTTCATACATCATCTGCAAATGTAATGCTGTTTTGTTGTTCACATTTCATTCTCTGAATAGATTGTTGTTATAAAAATATAAATCAAAGAGAACTGAGAACACAGAATCTTACAGCTCTCCTGCCTGTCACTCTCCCAACACCAAAACCTTTCATCTTTACTCTCTTTGTTATGGAAATTGGGTAAAACTATTGACCTCTATTTTACCTCACCGAACCTCCTTACATTTAAAGTAGAAAGATGAACCCTCTCTGAATGTACTATTAGGCAGAAAGAACCTGCTTCACAAACGGTGGGCTGCTGCTGACTGACAGATGAGGTGACATGACGGTGACTGTGCAGAGAAGGTAAAAACAACCGGAGGAGTATTCATTGGCTTCTGCTACGTACTTGACGGTGGTGGAGATGCGAAGGTGCCTGATGCCAGGGGTCGGGAACTGGCGGGAGTTTAGGTATGAGATGTGCTGCATGACCTTGTCAAATGCATCAATGTCGTCGCCCTCCACGGTCAGCGAGGACTGGTTGGGGTTGAACTCCACCTGAGAGAAGAAATCATGGAGGTGACATGGTGCTCATTGAAAATCAGATTTTAAGGGGCATGATTTATGACATCACAAATAGTTTGGCCAATCATGGTGCTAAGTGTGATGTAGAAACGTGAAGCCACCAGTGCAGATACGCTGAGAATGCACTTTAGAGTGGCGTAGGAGGCATTTTGAATATTCATAGATTCTGGAATTTTTAATGGGCTAGAAGGAGTAGATGCCTTTTTAAGGATTTAAATGTGAAAATTATACTTTTTTTGTTGAAAAAAACATACCAGACACACATTATTGTTCAAAGCAGACTATTTGTATATATGTTTTAATAAATGACTAGAGGGGCTCTTTAATGTGTTAGCCAGTGTGTGCTGTCAGGCTGACACTAAGCTACACATGTGGCAAGCTAGTTTAAATCATTTAACATGCGTCACATACAAAGCATGCGCACAGTCAATTTTATCAATACAGCTGAAATTATCCATATATATTTATTTCACCTTATTATTTCTTTTCTTTAAATTTATTCGGTTAGAGCAGTGACTGACGAGATATAAAATAATGTATTGGTTATGCTTTTTTCTCTAATCTCTGCTTTTTATAATGTAAAATACTGGATATTCACACCTCCTCAGGCCTTTACAAAATGTTCAAATCACTCTTTGGTTGAACGGATTACAATTCACACATAAATGCAACCTGTGAAAGGAGTAAGAGTACACTTTACTTCCCTATATAGGATCACAAGCCTAACAGGTTTGGAACCACTGAGATCGTCTTGTTGATGCACAAATATACTCCAATCCAGGCTGCCTGAGGTTTGAAGTGTGTTTGTGTCTCAAACACTTGGCCGTCCTCACCTTGACAGTTGAAGCTACCTCCTCGGGCAGCTGCACGTCCAGTCCTTCCTTGCAGGTGTACAAACAGTCAATCACCTTCTTGTTCTCCAGCTTGCCAGAGCGGATCATCAGCCCCGCAAGGTTCCCCCGGAAAAACTGAGCCATTCGAGCATTTCCGCCTGGATACGTCAGGACAGAGATGAGGAGAAGAAAACAGTTACACACACATAAGTAGACATTCCAGACTTCACCTTTTCTGGCCTGGAGATTCAAACATGCCGTCTCAATGTGCAAAGCTGGCCTTCATGCAAGTTAGTTTGCCTGCCCTAACAAGGCCTGAGGCCCAGTGAGTGAGACAGGAGAATGGTGGATGAGCTTACACACGCCTTAGACACATGCAACATCTGCATTAACAGGGTGAACCGCTGCCTTACTTTGGGAAAGAAAAATGACATCAACAGAAAAAAATATCTAAGGGATTATCTAAGATAATGGTGAAATTAATCCTCTTTAGTCACCTTATTTACACAAAATATTGGAACCCTATTGAGGTCTGAAATTTGGAGCCTTAAAATGTCAATATAACTGAGTATTTCAGTATTTCTGTGAGGTGCATCAATCCTGCCAAATGAGAAGTGAAACAGTTGTGACGTGTCTTCCTGCTAAATCATCAAGTCCATAAGTCTGCACCACAACCAGGACCTCCACATCTCAAGGTCCCACACTTGTCCAGCGATGTGTGTGTTGCTATAGCTTTGTTATTCAATATGGGGGAGTTACTGCTTCTGACCCAAAGGTCATGTTCTGAAAGACGAGCCTGCACGATCAAACGTCTGCAGCCAGGTCAGAGTTTTGTGCTCATTACATGTCTATTTCTGTTCTGCTTGTGTCAAAAACAACTGCCTGGCTGCTGCAGTGAGACGAGCATATAAATGGAGAATGAAGAAAACACACACACAAAAAATGCAGACAGCATTGGAAAATACACCAGTCTCATCCATACTGCATCATGCTCCAAACAGTTATGACAAAATAAATATTTCTGCATCTAGAATGCATGAGAATCATTCTAGCCAAAATGGTATGAGGATGTAATTAGCATGGTGGGACATGGTGTGGACACATGGACATATCTGAGGAGTAAGGGAAAGACTTGAGCAACCTGAGGTGGGCTCAGAGACTGACTCAGTGTCATTGTCATGTCCTGAGTTGTCTGTAAAGGACAGAAACAAGAGAGCAGGGAGAGACAGGGAGCAAGGTTGAGGATCTGCAGGAGATTCAGATACAGCTACATATAAGGTCATAGTGCATC
The DNA here is from genome assembly GCA_036023855.1 of Gadopsis marmoratus. Taxonomy (NCBI): domain Eukaryota; kingdom Metazoa; phylum Chordata; class Actinopteri; order Centrarchiformes; family Percichthyidae; genus Gadopsis; species Gadopsis marmoratus. Next base: position 50,271 of record JAVQJF010102345.1, read on the forward strand.
ATTTCAGAATCTAAGAAAGAGTTAATAACATTACATGCACCCTACATTACTACACAAGCTGTAATCAACAAATATAATGATAAAAAATGATCAGGTAACATTATAGAATGTTTTTACTGTTTTAGTCATCAAAAATATCAAAATGTTATAGAAACAAGAGATATTCACATCTTTCTTTACAATGTGCTTCAGATTTATTTGTACATTAACACATTTTGTCACACAAGAGAATTATGACTCGTTTAATTTTACAGCATTCATCCAAAATCTATTCAGTTTACCTTGCCAGCAGGCACCAATGGTGAGCTGAGTTTCGATCTTGGAGGCACGCAGTGGGTAGTCCTCTGTAACCAGGAAGGGCTCAAATGTAGTTCCATCCACAAACAGAGACACAGTGGGGGACTCCATATTGAGCACATAGTGATGCCACTCTTTGTCACACACCTGGGAAGAACATAACAGAGGGAATGAAAAGCTGGAATTGGAGCTGGGAAAAATCACGCAGTACATTGTAACTAACTTTATTTTTAGTTAAGGATCATGCATCACAGGCTGGTAGTAGAAGCAGCTGACCTGGTCGAGTTTCCAGTGAAACTCAGCTGGTTTGTAGTTCTCGGCCTCTGATGGATCCTGGCGGAGGAGAAGGATCAGCCTGCAGTTGTGGACGTAAAGCGAGTAGTGGTGTCTATTCATCTCTGCAGTAGAGAAATTGAGAGGGGAGTTCAAGAGATGAAACCGCAACTGTAAAATGTTATGTGTAACTGAATATGTGAATATTGGAGGATGGGTGCTTATTTATGAACTGTCCCTATACATGACTGAAAAGAAGGATATGTATTGGACCCAGCATCACAAATATTAAGATTTCTCTGCTTGCTTTTTTCATAATAGTAATGCAGGGTTATTATAAGTGGCTGTCAGACTAAGTAAGACAATATAAGACACCCTGGTGATGAATAATGTGCATTTAAGTTAACAACAGATTATTATCAGTATTAAGAACTACAGACTAAAAAAGAACTACAGACTGAATGTGAGACATTTATGTTGTGCTGTATGGAGGTCATGAATGGTTATGGATATGGGAGCTTCCTGTGCAGGGCACAGCCGTTCTGATGTAATCCTTCTTATATAAGCAGTCGGACAGAAGCTGATGAGGGTTAGGGTTAGGGTGAGCTGCCTCTCACTGGCCATTGCAGAAACTTTACAGTCAATAAGATCAAGGAGCTCATGATCACATGCAACATTTACAACTAGTGACAAAAATGGAAAAGTCAGCGAGCACTCAGCAGAGGTAAAATAGAAAACATAAAAGGAAGTGTGTTTCCATGTGTTAGCCAGCCAGCTGAGCACCAACACTGATTACAGCCTTAAGTCACAATGGACCTGTTTTAAAATAGAGGCATATTTTCAGACCATATGTGCAGCAGTCAAAGTTATCAGTATTTTGTTTGTGCTGCTTCAATGCAATTCTGGCATTAATGTCCAACAGTCAAATCAGCAGGTTTGACTGTATAAATAACAGGTACATTCACATAGAAGTTAATAGTTTGACTTACAAATGAAAAATAAAAAATATGTTTGTTTCTGAATTGTAAAGGCATTTTGTTCAGCAATATTACTGATGAACTAAAATAACTTTTAGTTAATATAGCTGTCATCTAATGTCTTAGTATCAGAAGACCTGCCAATCGATATGAGAGTAGATTATTATTTAGATTATTATATTATGGTGGGTCGGCTACCCTTTTGTTTACATTTGGATCATGAATTACGCCTTTAGTTATTATGTTTTGGTATTGGGTGTTTTCACAATTGACTACCTGCAAGCCAATCTCATCTCATAAAATAACGAAACTAAAAGTAAAACGGGAGCTTTGACACAATCCAGTTGCAGCTCAAATGTTTATATTTGACAACTTTGAAACAATTCTACTCTTCTCCAGGGACCTTACCTGTCTTGTCAGAGTTGCAGAGGATGGTCTCCTTCTCATGGGCACCGGGGCCATGTCTCATCCACACAGAAATGGTGAAGGGCTCCTTTAGACTGGTGCTCACCATGCCATCGGGAACCTTGATGGCCTGGGTGCCATTGAACTCAAACACCTGGTCGCTGTCATGCCCGTTGTCGGTGGGTAATCCTACCGTCCAGTTCGCGGAGCTGCTGGGTGCAGGCAGAAGCTCCACGGTGCCGGAGCTGGCTCCTAAAAACGATCAAAAAGGACAAAGGGAACTCAATTTTCCACTTGGATTTACCAAAAAACTATTTTCTAGTTATATTATTCTGATGATGCACTACTGAAAATAACAATTTCCAGCGGAGCAGTTACATACCGCACAGCTTATGCAGCGACTTCTCAGAGTAGGTGTCGCGGTCACAGCCCTTCCCAATATGGTTGGTTTCCAGTTCAATATTGGCTTGAATGGATGTGAATGGCTCATCACAGGTCTCCAAGTGCATGCTGGGGAAAAGGGCCAGGCTACCTGTGCCAGGCTCATATTCAATCCTCTTATTGAAGCCTGAAAGACGAAGCGAGAAGGAGGAAAGAATGAAAAGATGTCCTTCAGAACAGCCCCGATAACATGTGAGCAGTCAATACAGGGGCCCTGTCAATAGTAATTACTCATTAAGAAGAACTTAATTTCTTTCAACAGGATAGGCCTTGTGGCTTAAAGGAGTTAAATAACCTTTTTGATAATGGCAGCCTGTGCATCGGTAGATTGGTTTCATTCACACAGACATGCCTAAACAGTGAATTGGTAAGCTACAGCGATACAGAATACCTTGCCAGCTGGGTTTGCAGGTGGGCTTGACGCTGATCTTGACCAGAACATCTTCGGAGGCACGGTTCTTTCCACAGTCGTAGGCGGTCACAGTCAACTTGTACATACGTTCTTTTCCGTAGTTCAGTCTCTCCGTGTTCTTGATGAAGCCTGAGGGAAGAAGGAACAAAATTAAAACAGAGTGTCAGGGCCGCTCTTTGTTTAATGTTAACACTGGGGCTGTGCTAGGAAAGGCATAAAAACCTTTTGAGCTGATAAGCAGAACACCAAAACAAAGTTCTTTCAAAATATTAAAAAGTGCTGCCAAATGCAAATCTTTGCTCAAAAGGCCCAAAAGTGATTAACTGTCAACCTGAATTAAAATCATAATATATTGACTGACATCTCTTAGGGCCGTAAGAGTAATGTTTTGACTTACATCTTTTTCCTTGACAGGCTATACTGAGAGTTCATTACCAAGCTAATGTGTATAGAGTCTGATAAGCATACAAGTGTTAACAAGAAAGTGATGGAATTTGCATTTTAAGTTAAGTTATCCTTCATTGATCCTCGTAGCGAAATCCATTCTCTACGTTTAATTCAGCCTATGTGTTAGGAGCAGTGGGCAGCCACTGTGCAGCGCCCAGGGAGCAACTCCAGTTCTAAGCCAGTCCATTGAGGGCACTGACAGGAGAATGAGCACAGCTCTCCTCCCATTATGGCCTTTTCGTATTTGCTTATCAGGCAACATATCAGCTGAGTCTGGTTATCTGATGTCTAATTTTACTAGATCTTTCATTTTGTTTTACAAGACACAAAGATGAATAATTCTACACTCCGACACAAATGACTGACCAACTTGGGTAACATTTCAAGGAGGACGTCGTCGCCTCACAAGGCGACAAGCTGCCGTGAATTCTAAATGACTTGTGTCAACATTGTTTACACAGAGTAACAGACACTGGGATGTGTGTCAATAAAAACGTGGCTCTTTAGGCATGTGCTGCAGCTTTTTACCCCAGCGGGCACTAAGACAAGGCTGTCAGGTGTCGGTCCTCACCATCTTTGTCGATGACGAAGGGCACATCAGGTGTGATGATCTCGTAGTTGCATATTTGGCTAAACTGGAAAGAGCAGTCTGCGTCCACGGCCTCCACCTTCAAGATGCTGTCATACTTCTTTCCCTCGATAACGGTGGCTTTGTAAGACTTCTCCTTGAAAACTGGTGAATACTCATTGATGTCATTCACCTGGATGTGGACAGTGGCCCTGAGAGAGACATGTTCAAGTTAGGACACTGTCAGCTGGGGATGCTCAAAGACATACTTACTTAATAACAGTTGTTTAACCACAGCGAAATATTCTATTGTCACAACTTGATGATGACGATGACGACGATATGAAGAAATGTATGAACAGAAATGTTACTGTCATGATCACCTTTGAATGGGTGAGAAATTTAATTCTGGTGACTGAAAGCAAGTAAAGTGGCGCTTTGCTACGTCCTGTGTTTATTTATCCTCTCTGGTGGTCACAAATTGCTCACAAAAAAAGAAAGAAAATTATGGCTGCAACTAATACTAGTTTTTTTCGTATTTTCGATGAGTCTACAGATAATTTTCTTGATCATTTAATCATTTTGGCAGAGAGTGTCTGTTATTATTTCCCACAGTCCAAGGTGACGTTTTCATATTTCTCGAATTGTACAACCAATATTCCAAAAGCCGAAGGACATTCAGTTAACTCTGATGTATGACAAAGAACAGCATCAAATTCTCACATTTGAGAAGCTGGAAACAAATGCAAATATCTGGCATTTTATGGTTAAAAAATTGCAAAAACAATTAATTGATGATCAAAACAGTTAACAGATACACTGTCTGTCGATCGACTAAAGCTGTAGACCTGATATGCTATAAGTGATGACAGACAGGTAAAAACAGGACCGTAAACCATAATGTTATGCAGAACAGTTACTGTGTGGTCACTGAGAAACCCACCACATCTATCCTCCTTTTCACTAAACAGGATACATTTCTGCACTCATGGCCTGACGTGCTTTCATGTTGACATAGTTACCTATTGATCTTGGATAATTATCTGGATCAATTTGGACAATTCTTCATTTGCTGTGAGGTGATGTATATGAACGTAATACCGACTGCACTCTGATTGTATAGTCAAACTCAACAGAATCTGGTCAAGCCAAAGTAAAACTCAGGGTTCACTTCGGGGACAGACACAGGTTGACTCACTTGTGGGATTTCTTCATGTTGGCGCCATCAGGACCCTCTCCACAGTCGTAGGCTTGGATGGTGAAAGTGTGCTCCTTCTGCAGCTCACAGTCCAGCTTGTCCTTGGCCCGGATGACCCCCTCACCAGTGGACTTGTCCAGGACCACTGCCTCGAAGGGGACATTCTGCCCGTGGATCCTGAAGCCGCAAATCTCACCTGAACATGTCAAGAGTCAAAAGAGAGTTTGCTCAGATTAACGGACAACAGATGTGAGATCCAGTTGTTCAAATGAAAAGTTATGTTAACAACGAAACCATAAATTCACGCAAAAAAAAAAAAAAAAAAAAAAAAAAAATAGATCAGCCACAGGTTTTGAGTGCCAGGGAATTGTAGATTGGGGTGGGTGGTGTCTGTGGAGGAAGCCCAAAAGCACTGTCATATGGGTGAGCACTTGGGGGGGGTTTGGGATAGGGTGTGGGACATTTAGTATCATAGAAGACAGAGTGTCTTTTCCAAGCCACTTGAAAACATTGCATCCAGTCATGCAGGCAGAAACCAAAATGATGTGGACAGGCATTTCACAGGAGTACTTAAAATATTAGAAATCAAAGTCATGAAACCAAACCCAAAACGTAAGTATACAGAGAACCGTATTTGAACTGAAGATCATTTATTTCTGTAATAAATATTCCAGCCTATCTTATGATAGAAACAATAAACATAAAAAAAGAACTCAAAACAAAATTCAAATCTTTACAATAGAGCATTATAGCACTGTGATAAGGTGATCCAGCACCAATTCATTCATCAAAACCCAAAAGGTCTGTCAAAGAAAAAAAAAACAAAAACTCTGGAACACTTCTGCAAATGTTATTTCTTAATTAAAGAAAGTATTTCTGTGTAATTTGGCCTGTGGCCCAAAACGACTGGAAAATGAATCCAAATAAAAGTAAATCATAGAGAACATAACCGCTTCAATAACAGTATTCAAACAAAAAGGTACTGGATGAGAACTGGGGTTAGAAATATCAACTTGCTTGACATCCACATCAAATGACAACTGCAGCCATGCTAATGGTAGAGATTAGTGGTGGAGGATTAACTCAACAGTTCCACTGAGGCAAAGATGCAACAACAGAAACTTTGTAGCAGAGAGAGTTTGCATTATTAACAATCTCAGCAGCTTTCAGTTGACGACTTAAATGTCCACAGGAGTCACTGTACCTGCACAGATCTGATAGGTCACAGAGAGGCACCACGAACATTGATGATGCGTTTAAGATGTTCACATTCTCAGAACCTCTTTAAAAACCAATTCTAGTGTCAATTTCTGCTCCAATTGCTCCAAGGGGTTGTGAAATCATCTTATGTATCCATTTAGATTGTGCTTTATTATTAAATGTTTCAAAAAATTGGCTTTTTCTTCTTTGAATTGAAAGGGCTGGATTGGACCAACTGGCAGCAAAGTGACTGAAAACTCCTGTTTAGGAGCAGCTTTCTGTTTCCTGGAGACAGCTGAAAAACTGTTAGGGTCTGCAAACTGCAATGGATGTCTCATGCACAGATATTTCTAAGTACACTCAGCCCCACATCACACTTTTCATCCAGCTGTTGGAACTCCAAAAAATTCAGGGTGAGAAAAACATAAAAGTCGAGAAAACCAAATGGGGAGATTACAGAGAGCATGGCGGGAGTTTCTGTGTAAAAGTGTGGATGCTGTTTTTGCGTTAGTGGGTTAATAGTAGTAACAACTAAGCACAAGGCAGAAGAAAGAGCCCAAGATCACCTTCTTCAGTGAGGGTCACCTCAAAACTCTCTACAAGGAAGGGAGAAAAAGATAAACCAAGATCAGTTAAAAGAAAAGTTAGAATCTCAGAGAAAACACAGAGAGGACAGAAAGAAAACATACTTTCTTGCTATAAGCTTACAAAATCACCATCGGAAACGCTCGTATTCAGTTTCTCATAAGCAAAAACAAAATAATCTTCTGTCAGTTGAAAGAAAGGAAGGATTAAAACATTTATGAAAAGCCGGGTGTGTCAAAGTCTTTGCAGTTTTACTAAATGCTCAACAAATCCTTTTAGAAGAAACAAACTAGTGAAAAAGTGATATCAAATTACGACCAACAGAAATCGCACTTTTTAATGTTTTAGGAGATTCTGGAGAGTCTGTCCTTGTTCAGCAACAAAACTAAATGATGGATTGATTAATTCACTTTGAAAAGAATTAATATAAATAGCTACTATAAGATGACAAGAAATCTTGGGAGTACAAATAAATAAAATGCTGAAGTTTATGAAGTCCTTTTCTGCTTGGCTGCCGTTTGTTTTAAAGCCCTGTCAGGGCCTCCATTGGGTCGGACGTGGTCATTTTGTTTTCACCTACTAAACAATTAGAAATGGATTTCACATTAGGGACTGCTGTTCGGAGCCAGTCATGCAGCAGGAGTTATGGGCCTCCGTGCTCACCACAGCGCTAATGACCAGCTCACACCAGGGCTTTAGGAATTCCTCGGCTTTTCTCTCGTCACACAGGCCTCTCAGCTCGAGTCGGGTCAGCCATCACGATGTTTGTAACGTATTGATTTTACAGTCTTGACCTGCAGCGGTAAATTAACCACTGGTACTGAATATATACAGTGAATTATAACCAGAGAATACTACTTGGCTAATAGCTCACTATGCTATACAGTATATTCTCTGGCAGCTGTTTCACCCATTTGCAGAAATGTCTAATGTTCCTACATGAAATCACCCAGATCTGGTGGGTAAAATCCCTGCTTTGTGTTCCTCACTTGTTCTAGAGTACAGTCATCCATGAACACTGAGCTCATTTTCAAGCTTGCAAGGCCTTTGGTCAACTATTTCAGCTACGAACCCTGTACATCACTAATATGCACACAAGCTCATAGCTATCCATGCTAAATATTCGCCTAATCACACTGATCTGACCAATGAGAGAGCCTGTGATTGGGCTTCTTTGGTCTGTGGGTCCGTTTTACAGTGAACCTCATTTGTTGACACAGATGGACCGACTAGAAGGAGGCGGGCACGACAGAGCTGGTGGTCAACTTCACTACCATGTGAAGCCAGATTGCTTCTGCTGTCTCGAGAGAGCTAGTTCACAGGGACGTGTAGTCTGTTTGTGGAGCTCTGGCTGAAACAAGTGGGAGCACCAGGCTCTGTATTCAGTGCTAATTTACTGTGAAAGGAGGCAAACATCATGCAGAGAATTGGGCATATTATGTGTATATGTGAAGAATAGTACATTTGACTGGGCATTGCCTCTGACAGGCACGTGACTGTTAAAGCCCCACTTGCTAAATCAGGAGAAGTATAACGAGATAAAAATAAAATGGCCAAATCAAGTGGAGAGACAGTGCTGAGTGTGAAGGGAGTAGCAGACAAAAGATCACACAGCCCATGTGATGTGAAATGGTGGGAAATCATTTCCAGTGCTGTGGTGCTTTGAATCCAGGCCAAAGTCAATCTTGGTGTGATTAAAAACTCCCAGAGCTAATGCTGCCATGGTACATAAAGCAAACTAATTGTGCCTCTCCCCTGGGAGAAAAAAAACTAAACATGAAAGAGTATTTTGATCTGAATATCAAAAGTGCCAATCTGGAGAATATGGTGGCCAGCTGTATGTCAGTATGACAAGGATGTCATAAAAATCTAATGTGCAGAATGCCATCGAGTCACAAAACCTGCTACCAAACATGCATGAAATGATTATTCAACAATGAGCAAAGTCATTCCCTCCTTCAATATTAACATTTGAGTCATATACGTAGGTGCACATATAATCTCAAATATAACCTACATCACAGAAAGACAGCTATAGATCATAAAACACCCTGAAGAGAGAGGGGCCTTCATGTATTAACCATGACATGAGGTGCTACATTTAGGGCTGTAGCTATTTTTCGTTTCACTTGCAAGAATACTATAATTAGATACGTTTATAAATAATCTATTACCCATCTCTTTAAACATACACACCAATGTCCTTGAATTGTCTATGAATATTAATAATAATAATAATAATAATTCACATTATTCATAAATGAACAGTTATCAGCATTTAACACAATCTCAAAGCTTTAATGGTACAGAGTAATTAGAACGTTTCCTCTTTTATTTTGTGTAAAATGAAAGGAGAGCAATTCCAGGTAAAGTCAAGCTGAGGGAGTAAAGGAATAGCAGCAGCAGCAGCAGCATTAAACCTCCTCTCTCACCTGCATAGCGTAGAGGAGCATCCTTGTCCAGTGCAATTAGAGGAGGGTCCAGAAGTACTTTGTCATCGTTTTCCGTTACGATCCCGTGGTACGTCGTCTCGATCCATGGTTTGTGCTTATTGACTGCGAGAAACAGAAAGAGGGAATGTCAGTGCCTATGAAAAAGAAAAGTCTACACAAATCATTTCTGTCCTGAGGTGAGATGTCTTGATAGGCAACTTGTTTCTCTCACCGGCCCAAACTGGGCATTTGCATCTTTTTTATGTGCCTTTAATAATCCGAATTAATCTGTGTTTTCTCAAATAGCTAGTTTGACTTTTATCTTCTCTCCCAATGCTGCTTAAGTAAACATTTTATGAGGTTTTAGGTGCTTTAAATATTATTTTTAGAAGCACCACACATAATGAAGGGATCGGGCAATCAGGAGCAAAGGAGGATCAAGAATGTGCAGGGTCTAAATGAGCTGGTGTAACGTTTGGTGGGATGACAATCTGCTGCTCTTCGCTCTCCACTGCACTTCATTCTCCATCCTAAATACAATGTGCTGAAGTCATATTGATCGATTTATTCAAACTGAAGACAAATTATTTCAAGATCATTTCATGATATGCCTCTCTACCCCAGTAATGTTCCAAGAGACAGACACAGTCCATATCAGTTAATGATATCAGTTTTGATGGGCGGTATCACAGGGATGATGATAAAGGCTCTGGCTATGTCTTTTGGGCTGGTTTGTGGAGCAGTAGTTGGGACGTTTACAGCTATGTGTGCTAGTCGGCCAGGGAAGCAAAAGTGTCATTTACACTGGGGACATGTCCCCACCACTTTTTGAAAAACGCCAGATTTTGTCCCTGTCACTTTTTAAAAGCACAATTGTGTTAAAAAGTTTCTGAAAAACAGTTTGCACCAAGAAATGTTAATTAACAAATGAGAACGCCTTGAGAAAGATTTATTTACACAATAAGACCACCATAATTATCTACTTTGACCTCATACCAATCCCCCCATTACATTGCCTAAAATCGCATACGCTGTAGACGCTTAAAATATTATTTTCTTCTGAGTGTTATGTCCGGTCTTCATGACCAACAGTCATAGCACTGAGTCGTAATCTCCCCACCACTTTTCAGCACAAAGTGATGACCTTGCAGGGAGGCATCCCAGCTGCAGACAGGACTCTGTTGCAGTTGGCGGCGGCAGAAAAAGCTGCAGTAAGTGACACATTTGGGCCGGCTTAGAAAACAGTGTTGACGCAGGGGAGATGTAGCTCTCTTACAGCCAATATGTGCCCACTCCAGAGCAATGGGAGATGATGGCATTCTGTGCTACTGATCTGCAAAGGTGATGCCAACTCTGGCTGACAGCGCACTGTGGGGGACAGAAACACGGGGAGATAAATGGACCAGGCACATTTACTGAAGACAAAACAGTACGCTGTATTTTGGAATAATTGTTTTAATTCAGGCACAATATCCTGGTACGTTAATAACAGCTGCAGACTGCATCCATTACATAATGGCTTTACACAAGACCTATTTACAAGAAACTCCACTTTTTTACTCTTCAGTCATACCGATTGAATCAAACCTTTGACATTTTGGATTATTTTCTCAAAAGAAAAACAGGCAAGATTTTGTTTTTTGAAGCAACTAAATAATGTATGAAACCCAGAGCTTATTGAAGTCCTTTGTTCTGTTCAGACATGCTGCCTCTCTGGCCTCACCCAAACCCCACTGTCCTTATTCAGAAGTTCATTTTCAATGCAAACAGTCTGATAAATTCAAATGTGGCCATGTCATGCATTCAAGCTAATCCTTGCTAACAATGAACTGCTGCGGTAGTCTAAACCATCAACGGCAGGAAATCATCGACCACAGCACAATAGGCATGTGGCTCAAATATAATGTAGGAAATCATTCTGGTTACATAATAAACCATCTGGGGTTAACAATGATCTAGTAAATGATGTATAAAGCATCATCATTTGCCAGTGGTTATATGGGAGCTTTCTTTTGGGGATTTGCGGATGAATATTTCTTCATACAAATGCTACATATAATTAATACATATAATTCTGAGATGTTACGCTTAAAGACCAAAAGCAATATAGCTGCAACTGACGGCTAAAGTCTTGATTAATGTTGGCCTTCTGTGTGAGGAAGTCTGACACAAATATAAGACTAAGTTAAACATCAATTACATGCCTGATTGCCAATTTTGGCTCTTAATTAATAATTATACCACTGCAGGAGAAGGTTGCGGTGCCAAGAGCCTCCAGCAGCTATGTTTGTTATTATCAGGGCCATTTTGTTATCATTCCACCAAAAGTACAAATGAACAAATCATAGTTCAAATGTATTTACCGGTATGCTATTTTAGTAGGAACTTACAAGGGGCACCTTTTTATTTGTTATTATTTATTATATCAATGTTCCAAGAGCACAATACCTTATTTTTGTATAGTGAGTAAATGAACACAAATATTGACACATTTTATGAGATTCAAAAAACTATGCCATAAAGGTAAACTGCAATTATTGTTATACTTTGTCCGGCAGGTAAGTTTATCAGTAATGACAAACAGGAAGTTACTCAAACATGTATTTGGCCTTTATCATCAGTACCACTATGTAATAATGATTTCATGTAGCAAGCTCTTCATCTGTTGTATGAAATACAGACTGTGGTCCAAATTGAATATTTTTGACATTTTTAGCTTTTTGTCACCGAGGAGAAATCTAAGAACTTGGAAAAAGGTATGGGAACTCAGTATAACCTGCTTCATTACTATATGAAGCACATTCTCCAGCCCACGTTTATCCAGTTAGCGCCGCACAATAACACATTCTGAGCACAACATTCTCATCTCAACAAGCGACAGTATTTAAATAGACAGTGGATTAATTACTGTGTCTCTGTTGCAAAATGCAGGTGCCATTCAAGCATTTGGGGCTGCCAGACGAAAGTGTTGTTGGCACCTGTGCGCTCTTAATACTTCCACCACTGAATATATGGCCAGCAATTTTGTGCAATTTAAGGCCTGAAAATGAAAGTCAGATACTCAACGTTTAAATGTTAAAGAATTTTATTACTCATTTCTCATCAGCTGACCCCAAAAAGCTCCTTAAGTTACAGATTTATACATCCAGATTGAATGTCAGTTAAACCATTTTTACTGTCTTTACAGTTAAATCCTAATTACAATATGTTTTGCAGAGTGAAATGAAATCCACATCCAACATCACACACTCATCATCTGACTAATAGGAAGACGCCTGATGTTCAACAACACGATCTGTGTAACAATTATATTATGAGCTTCAAACAGTAACCAGATAAAAAGAAAACCTACAAAAGTGTGACTGTATGATGAGGATGGTTTCAGAGGACTTTAAATGTCAGTCTGGCAAATCCAATTTCAGCGAAGCAAATGACTTGCGTTGTGTGTCTTTACATAATTTAGTGCATTTCTTAGTGATTACACGATCAATGAAAATTAATTACAAGCTCCTTGCAGAGTACATACAGTAATATTATTGGCACCACAATGAATGAAAATTACCCTCCAAACTAATTTTTTACCAGTGAGAAAAGTTCTTACAGGAAGTAAGCTTTTAAAAATTGTCACAATGCACCAGGTAAACCATAGCATCCTGGCTTAAAAAACTCAATTAAATGTGCTGTCTGCAGCATTAAATATTGGCATTATTTTGCCATTACTGGTTCTTTTTCAAAAACAAGCTTGAAATATATTTGCTTGTCTTATATATTCTTGCTACATTTAGCAGATTAAGTATTTTTAATGCCTTTATTAAAGATCTGATATAAGAAATAGAGCAGGAAATGAGGTGAAGAGAGAAACCACATTTGTCAAAATTATTTTCTATTCTTTTCTAAAGAGTTTTACTTTAGAACGTAGATTTCATCCACTGTAAACAACGCACAGAAACTAAATCTCTGCTGGCACAGGTAAAACTAAAGGTGGTATTTTGGAAGTCGGACAACTCTGTCACAGCCAATCAACAAGTCAAGCAAAATCTGACAGAAGAGACCCATTCCCAACAATGGTCTGAGGTGGACTGCACAGATGAATAGAAATAAGCGATCATGCAGATGTGCTCACAGATCGCAAGCTGTGGAGCAGAAAAACGTGACACATGTAGGTCTGTAGGTACGAGGACAAAGGAGGCGGGCCCGGGAGGGCTTCGACAAATTCAAAAGCAAACTGCACAACTGCTGTGCATCACCGTTCAAAGCCTCTTCCACTCACCCACACCTCCCATGAAATGAAATCTAAAGCATGAGTTTATTCAAACAGTAAAATTCTCACATACATTGTGTGAAATTGCCAACACGGCCCTTTTGACAAGATAGCTTCATGTTCATACTCCCCCTGCAAGCCTGCAGTGAATGGGAAGAACATTTGTTGTGCTGTGACTTGCTTGGCAGAGAACATTTGACACATTATTCTTGACTATAACTGGGTGATTTATTACATAATATATATGCTACCTATAACATAAGACTTCTAGGATTAGAAGGAGTAAATCTGTATTTAAGGGAGGGACTAGTTTTGTTTATTCAGGAGGGGAGGCTCCAGGATTTAGGATAGAATGAGATTAGGAAAGGGGCTTTGAAATGTTTGAGTCTTAGAAAATCCCACTGCTGCAGCACTGAGGGTTGTTTAGTACATAAGACTGTCATTTCCTTAATTTAATTAGGAAATCAGTTCATCTGATGCAATGCATACTCACTACTGGCCAAAGTACAATCTGCAGACTCAGTTCTTCACTCACATAAAAACAGACCAATCGAGAGGAAACTCCTCCAAAGATTAATCAACAGTAAACTGACCCCTGACGTTCTGCAGAAGCACAAGTGTTTGTGTGTTGTTTCCACTGGATGTTTTCTCAGTAAATATCTACTAAACATTTTTTATATATTGATTTATTTTGAGATTTATATTTATCTGAACCAACAGTCCAAAAGGCAAAGATATTCTGTTAATGACTCAAAGAATTAATCAATGATCTAGTTTGTTAGAGATTCATTTTCTGTTTATCACCTAATTGCTTCAGATCTAATCTTCCCGTGTAGAAAACCAAGAGATCATTGTCCTAAATCCTAAAAGGAGGTCACAACAGTGTGGGTCAATGTTACCAAGAAATAAGGAAGGTTTAACTGTGATAGGAGCGCAATAATTCTGTGTAATCCTGTGGCACTTTTTTTGTGATAGTTTTCAAGTCACTAAGCCATTACAAGATGCCTTAAGGAACAAACAATAAAGACAGTGCACCATTAGTCCCATTTAATGTGTCTTTTCCTGCAGAACTGAAGACTGATTAGAGAAACAGTGAAAAGGAAGGGGCAACAAAGGTAAAAAAAATAAAATAGAAAGAAAGAAAAGAATATGGCCTGGCAACAAAAACGTTAGATCATTGCAACCTCAAGCAAAAATAGACAACAGTGATGCACCATCCTATTTCTAGCAAAGAGAAACCAATGGCCTCAATATAAATATTAGATGGAGAGTTAGGAAATAAATACGCAGATATAATGGGCTAGTATTTAACTCTTGCTACATAATAGATAGGGTAATGTCATAAACATAAAATGAGCCACATATGAAAAAAAGAGTTTATATACAAGCAAATTTTACAGTATCTATCTCATAAATCCAACAGCAAATGAATCCTAATATATACTGCATCAGCCACCAAACAAATTAAACCCTAATCTGCAGACATAGGCAAAATAAAATCCTTTAAGAAGCCGTTTAGAAATGAAGGGTGTGCGGACAAACACACATATCAAGCCGGTGCTATATGTGCACAGATGGCAGGCTACTGGACCCACTTACAGCACAGCAACACAGTACCTGGTACGCAATCCTGTTACACAGCAAATAAAGCCAATGACATTTAATCTTATAATGGGATGCGTCCATTTCATTCACTGACAAGGTGAAGCGATGAGCAAGACATCAAACAAAACAACGAAGGCTGACAAAAACAAATCACTGCCAGATTTTATTATGCATGTCTCACGGTCAGCATGACACAATGAACTGAGTAAAGGAGTCCTGCCAACAGCTGGAATCCACTTTAAAGATGACCAAATGATAAACAGAGGGGGAACTCTGGGGAACAAGAACCTTTTGGAGAGAGAGAGCAGGGATGTAACAGAGTCGACTTCAGGCACAGGTGGACAAGGATAGACTACTTGGTGTGACTGTGTGTGCCAAGCTGTGCCGTGCCAAGTCATCAGCTGATCGGCTCTATGTCTTCTGTGCACTATTTTGGACCAGAGAAAATGCTTTAAAAACAAACTGGTTCTCAAAATGATACATGCGTCATGTCTAGATATGGGTGCAGATTGGTTTCTCTTAGAAAAGTAGGATGTGTTCTCAACCTGCTGTCTTTTCTTGTCTTTGTGTTTTTTCTTGTAAATATATATGCATGTATTTATATATTGATAAATGTAAGTACACAAAGTTGCCAGTTTGTTAGGTACACCTAGTTTAGCCTAATGCAGTCTAACACAACAGTCCTGAAATAAATCCTACCTCATGAAGGTTATAATGTTCAGTTTTTGATTAAACAGTTTTAGCACGGTGCTGATTAAACTGTATAATCATTTTGGAGGGTGTAGTTTGTTGCCTACTCACATTGATATAAATGGAGTGGACTAAACACCTGTCAGTATAACACAATTAAATTTAGCTAGGTGTACCTAATAAACAATACACATATTACAGTGTATTGTATATGTGGATTTATTTTTGTCTGGGTATTGTTTGAAGTGATCTCTGTGTATTGTATATTAATGGCTGAATGCATGAAATAAAATCATGCAGGCTTTGAATCACGATCAATAGTTGTGATTTCAGTATCCAATCCAACAACCAGATTCATTATTGCAGCAATAACATTGCAATACCTTTAATGGTGAGACAAAACCCAGGTCACTTGCCTGAACTTTAAGGTGGTCAACAATGCAAGAAGGGGAGTAGTCTATTAAGTCCTCTGTGGTATAAAACCATTTGTTGTCCAGTGTGATTAGCACTGCAACTTTTCTGCTTGTCTTGCAACTGATATACCTTCAGCACACAATTAATGGTCTCGTATAGTAAAGGCTTAATAGGCCTCACCTCTCTTTGCATAGAAGGACTGCGTTTTTCTGTGGATTTTCTCTCAAACAGGAACAACAATCCACATACAGCACCAACATTCAAAAACATAAAACGCCAACACAAACATTCAGAATTAACACATTTTCTGTAGAGGTCTTTCATGACCCCCAAATAACATGGCAACATACTGACCATTCACATGGGCACAAAGACAGAAGCCCATTACGGTAGCCTAGCTCTTTTACTGAAGCCTAACCTATACAGTTTGACCTATTAACCGTGATGAAATACTTCCTGTGAGAATGTTAGGGCCACAATAGCTCCTGCTAATCCTGCAATTCAATAGGGCGCCTGTACACACTCCCTATCCCTCTATGCCACTGCTGTGGTGTCTGATGGAGATGGAAAAAAATTATTCGGCCTCCGCCAATGCTTGCCAAATGTTTCACGTGTCCAGCAACTGTACAACGCCTCCACTACTGCCACAGACTAAACCAATACGATGGCAAAATACAGTTACTGGTCACCCTGGAGGAACCAGAGAACTACAGCTGTCCAGGTGATCCGTCTGTAATTATCAGATGAATCTTGATAATGCCTGGGAACCTCTGAGGGTGTGTTGTGTAATGATGATGCTGATGCAGCCAAATGTCAGGCCTGTGACGCGTTTATGGAGCTCTGCTACATTGATTGAGCTCATATTTTACATGTTATGCCCAACAACCTGCAACCCATGTAAATGTCTACTGTACTTTATTTATCTCCAAAGGGAAATTACACCCTGCTGTGAGGTAGATCAAGTATGTACTTGAGCAACCATTTTACTGCCCACTGAGTTGCATGGTTATACAGTATGTCCTTAGAGATTTGAGATTACATTATAGTACATACTTAAAAACCTACAAACTAAACTACAGTATCATACTGACCATAAATAAATGTTACATGTTAGCATGTACATAGCTTAAATCCTAGACTGAGCAGCTGGTGTTTACCTTTGTTTAAAAATACTATCAGTCTATGCTCTGGTGCAACTGTTTGATTACCCAGAGAATTATGAATAAATTAAAGCCGCAAAACCTGCCAATCACAGGCAGCATAAGTGGCAGCATGGTCTACAAGCGGAGTGTGCGGCTGTCTTATTATTGTTTGAGACTAAATAAAGCCTCTCTGTTGCCAGGTTGTTATTCATATTTGTCCCATTAGCTGCAGTATTGCACTGAAGAAAGGAGAATGGAGTGTCTGTGCTCAAACCTCGAGGTGTTTCCAGGAAGACGGCAAAAAAGAAAAAGTTTCAACATCTGTGAAAACAAAAATAATGAAGAATATGTAAAATGCACCACTTGTACCAACTACCTCAGAGTATGTGCGCAGTAGGTTATGGACTGATTCAAACTATTCAAAGAAGACAGATTCAGGCTTTATTGATGTCAGACAGAAATATCCAACAGAGACAAACAGAAATTGCAGCCAAATAGCTGAAGGTATTAGATGCATGCAAATGTGAGTCAAGCAATGACTTCAATTATGCTGGTGAGTGGCTCTCTTAATTCCATGGACCAGGAATAATCAATGGACAATCTGCTCACGCTCTGAAACAGTGGGCACACTTCTTTATTTGTCTTGCCTGACGAGCTCCTCGGCTTGTTGACTCGAGCCCTCTCCATCACAGACTGGGGACTGTTCTAGGAAGCCTTGAAGGTCCTTAAAGGAAACCTAGACCTCAGGGGCCCTCGATCCCCAAACACCCTGCTCACACAGGACAGCCTCTCAGTTTCCCTGCCAGGCAACGACATTTGTTTGTCCTCTGTGCAGTCTGAACTGCCCAGCAGAGCGAACACACCCTTGCCGGCCGTAGCGCTCCTCTGAGGAGGGGGTTGGGAGCCGCAGAGCCTTGAATGCAACTCAATCACCTCTCTGTGTGAAGGGCACAAAAGAGCCAGTGAGAGTGAAGAAGTGAGAGTGACACGGCTACAGATCTGCACAGGCACTCGGGTGTAGCTGACCTGCGGCAGGTAATGTGCTCTCCGGTTACCTGTTTCCCATGGAGCCTGAGTCTTAATGTGGACACGCCCAAATGTGAATTGCTCTGCAGTGCCAATTTTTCTCCTGGAAGCAACCCAGCCAGATAAGCTGCAGATATGTTTTGAATTAAAACCTGTATGCTCTGGATTTTAAATCACGCTCTCTTAATAAAAATAACACAACAAGCTGTACACCACTGGCTATTACTTTCAGAGTTGAGGTACTCAAAAATAATATTGACATTTTAATGAATGTCGATTTGGATGGTTTATCACAACATTATCATCACAAGATGATGCTTCTGTAAAATAATGTAGCTGAAAAAACATTATGCAATATGAGGATACATTTATTAAAACCCTGGATATCCTGACACATTCTCATATTGGTATTTTTATTTCTGAATATTTCTTTGCTCTGAGGTTCTAATGTATGATATCAAGACCGAGGGCTCACATAAATGTAAACTCCTTTCTTGGTGGTTGACACCACTTCGCAGTCATCTGGCACAACTTTATATTCACAACTGAATGACCCATTCTTGACAGTTCACTGACTCCATTCACCCCATGAAGGCACCAATGAGAGGAAAGTCACCACGGACTCAAATTTAGTCCAGTATTCTCATGGCCTATCTTTCCAGCACTAAGTGCCAAATTACCAAAACAACTTAGCACTTTTGGAGGATTATCTCATATGCACATTCTTGGGGGGCTTGAGTCGCCATCCTTCGAACAGTGACCACATTGTGACGATCTTAGTCAAGATCGCGACCCTGAAGTCCGGGCCTATAAGCCCTTTGTTCCTCTGAGAAGTCTCTGAATAAATATGTAAGCGTTAACTTGTAGGAACAGGGCCTTGGTGTAGGGCAAGTAAACTGTTATTCGGGGCACTGCAGGGTAAAATGTTTGGTAATAGTTCTTTTACAACTCCAAAGAAGCAGTTATGAATTATATTTGGTGAAATCTTGTGCCATGACCCAAGAGCAAGCCATCATTTCTGACTGTGGATAGCACAACTATGCGGCTAGTTACAAGGCACTTTGTGGCTCATATTCTCTCCATTGTGACAAATCGACGAGTGAAGCCTGAACAGTTTTTAGAATTAGAACATTTTAGAATTATCTTTATATGATTATCATTTTAACCTCCAACATATTTTATACAGTCTTCCCCAACTTTGATACACATTTGGCTGACAAAGTTTATTTGTTTTAAGATATTCCATTCTGTTTTCCTATAACTGGCTGCCAATATCTTGTGAGCATGGTAGTCAAACTGACTACCATAACTCTTGAACACCATCACCAACTTCAAACATTCCTGCTAATTTTGATGGTATTTGCATATAGGTGGTACAACCCTATAATGATAAACAACCATAACTCAGTAAACATGAGTCCGCTTACTGGATATTCTGCTAAATTCTTCCTCGTACAAAGCCCTAATATTCCTGGGCAGACACGACGTAAACATTCTTCCTAAATAATGGCTGCCATTTTAGGATTACGCCATTTCAGCAAGGGTGTGCGCTCTCCTTTTCAGTTGCTCTTGTAGTGACAGGATACAGTGGAATACATGGAGCAGATCACTAAACATCAAATGAAATGGGACCTATCAATCAAAACCACCTAACTCATGCACCGATGACAGCTTTACCTGCTGATAAAGTCCCAACTTGTTGAAAGTGAAGCATCTGAGACTGAACCAATGTCATCACATTTTCAGTAATTAGACATCACCCTGTTGATCTTTAATAATGTTATTTCTGAGGAAAAGCAAGTCTGTAACCTGCCGCTGAACGATGGCAGTAACAGTGTTACGAGATCTGCATGGGAGAGGCGGACAATGCAGTCATTGTCAGCTGCGTGCATCCACATAGTTTCTTGTTTGCCATAACATAGCAAGATGTCATGCGTCTATTGTTGGTAGCTCAAAGTGGGGAATAAAATGGGGAATCTGACGACAAAAAGAACATGTGAGCATATTTATTTCCCCAGGGTCAACCACATCACTGAAGGGGGTCATCCTACGTTTTGGTTTCTGGGATCCTCTAATCAATAGACCTATATGGGAGGAGAGCATCTCAGAAGCCAGGCACAAGGTTTCAACCAACACTGGTTTTTGAAGGTGGATATCAATAATGTTTTTAAAGTGAAGCTGCTGATGGCCACATGCAAGGATGGAAAAGCCTGTGAATAAGCATTTAGACTACCGCCGACATGGTTAGTAAATTGATAAATCAGTTTATGGCCATTTTAAACACGATAGTTTAAATAATAAATGCGATATAAACGCAATTATTTGTTCTAATGAAAATGTGCGTAACACATGTTCCTGTAGGTCTTATGTGTTTATATAATCATAAAATAAACATAATATTTTAATGACGCTGTGATCAGCAAGGAACATCAAAGGTGTGCCACATGACCAATAAACTACATTTTAAGGAAAATATTGACCAGATACATTCCTCTAACCGTAACTAACATGCAATTTTCAGTGGATCAATAGTACGTTTCGACAATTATTGTAAGAGGAAAGACAAATAAGACAAATAAGACAAGAAACTTCCCAGCAGAAATGCTTTTACCTTTGTCTGGCTGTGTGTGCACACAGAGGAAGCTCACGCACCTCAGAAGACCTAATCTTTGACTCTAGAACATGAAGACACCCAGCAGCTGCTCGGAAAAAGAAATAAGACTGCATGGGTGAGACCTTGAAAACAAATGACAACAACCATGGTTGTGTCTATTTAAAAAAAAAATACAGTTAATGCGGTGGACAACACCAAAGAGGTTCAACACACCTGCCACAGACGGGCTGAGACTGCATCAGTTTTACAAGCAGTGACATTTCCTTTCTGGCAGTGTAATGAATCATGTAGTCTAGGTAAGAATTTTGATGTGTATCAACAACATATTTTTTCAGCAGATCCTTCGAGGTTTGTTTTTTTTTTATAGCCATGTCATCAGTGATAACTGTGTGTGTAGGCGAATAGCTGAGGACCACAACAATCCTTTGCCAGTGCTGGTAAATTCACCCGAAATTGCTGAAGCTCTAGTTCACTCTGTTTCTGTGTGATAACATCAAACAATTTGCAGACATCTAAACTAGAGGATTCAGAAACAAGGAGTATTTGCTTCCTCAGCCGCTGCAAGGTGGCTGGTAATAACAGAGAATCAACGACAAGCCATGGTCCAACACAACATTGGACTGCAGGTGACAAGAGGTGGCGCACAAAATAAGCAAGTGACCTTTGGTAATAGAAGATAAGCCCTCACCAAGATGGTGATTTCACAGGTCGCCTTTGCTGATAAGGGCAGGAAAGCCAGCAGGTGCACTTTGCAAACACACACACTTGGCTACAACATGAAACGCCAGAATCACACACTACCCAGGACTAACTGCTACAGGCAGTTTCCGTTTGATTGATGAAAAAAGAAATTAAGTTACTGCTTTACAAATGGTCGCCTCCCGCTGCTGTGCATTCTCAGCTGCTCGACATGGCAACAGGGGAAAAAATATGGCTCGAGTGGAAGTGCAGACTTTTATGGATATCTATATCCCTTTCATTGTCTTTATTTTGTCCATAGAGAATACAACGGGGTGTAACTGTGAAATAAAACAACGCACACTGGCCTCCAGCGTTTGGTGACTGCCTGGGCATGTTGATGTGGACCATTGACTAATATGCACCTGCCTTTCATCACACCCTGAAACAGGAAGCTTACACTGGGGGGAGTCAGCCGATTGAGTTTAGCATTAAAGCAGCCTAGAAATTCCTGCAACGACGGCGCTCATATCTGAGCAGTGAGCTGCTGTAAGGAGGGAGGTGGGCCGCCCTGCAGCAAATAAAGGCAAGTCTCTCCTCAGCGTGTGATGGTGTCCGTCGCGATGGTGACACTGCAAATGAAGAGCAGTTGCACTTTCAGTTCATACACAAGTCTCTGGCAATAAGCAGGCCCCCGGCTCACTTACACCAGTTCCTACTCAAACCAGTTATCACAGCACATGCAATTTTTTACATCCACTGACACAACAAACAAGGGCTGCTGAGGAGGATCTGCAATGCGTAGCCATCCAAGCTCCATCCTGGTGCGACCACCACGTTGCCAAAGCCGAGCATTAGGCCTTGCTAATGGAATAACAAACCTGTGTGGAGTAATAACACTGAATCTAAATACGTATCATCACTTCGCCTTCATTCAGATGCACTCAGATAGGCTTATAAAAAAAAAATAATAATAAAAATAAAAGGAGATGAGTACAGGGAGTACCAGACACGGGCAAGTTGAAAGAAAATAAATCTTTACAAACTCTGCAAAAGGGCGAGAATTTTTTTTTAAACCTTAAAACCAGACTGAGCAGAGACCAGCGCCCCCGAAAATAGACCGAAGGCAGATGACAGAAAGGGCTCGTCTCGTGGCCTTGATTTTATCTCCAAAGTGGCCCACTCCGGGTGTTTCTACGCTTTAGGGTGACATCTCACACGCAGGAAATAACTGTAGCTACAATTTCATGTGTCGTCTTGGGCTGTTCGGGTTAAAACAGACCGAATGTCGCGGGTCTGCACTTGCTGCCGGCGGGATGCTCCGCGACATCCAGCCGCTGTCCGCCCCTGAGCAGGTTACCGGACGCGCATCTCTCAGGTCGCCGCCCGGCCGACGGTCCTCTCGTAACCTTCAACGCCGGGAAGCAACCAGAAAGCGCCGGAGCACCGCCAACCGTCAGTCAGTCCCGACGTTTCCAAACCGTGAGAGGAACCCGTCTGACACTCGCGGGCGCACAAACACAACGGGACGTAAATCCCGGCTTACCTTTAGCTGCCTCCACCGCGCATAATAGTCCGAGGACCAGTCCGACAGCGGATGCAAACTGTTTATTCCCTCGGAACCGCATCCCGTCTTCGAGTTCAACCGCGGTGACGCAAAAGCCTGCCTTCTTCTTCCCTCGTCAGTCAGGCGGAATGTTTCTCTAACAAGAAAAGTAATATCCAGAGGATGAGTGTCGGTTACCACGGTAGCTCTAAGATGGCCGTCGTCGCCGCCGCCGCCGCTCTGCTATCCTCTTCATTCACCGCTGCGCTCGCAGTTTTGCAGCTTGCTGCGTTCACGGACCGTCGGACATGTGTAAGACACGCTGAAGCTTTCCGAAGCATCCCCTCTTCGTTCTGCTGAAAATAGGCCTGTCTCTAGGCTGATCTCTAAAGCAACTTTCAAGCAAAAAAAAAAAAAAAAGCCTTCTTTTGTTGGACCCGTCTTCTTTGCCAGCCGTTTCAATTCAGAGCTACAACGTTACGTGCTGACGAATTGAACCTTAAGATGAGAACGTGAAGGCAGCACTGGTCCAACTAGGGCCAGTGACGTCGATACTTTTGTTGTGCAGCTAGTTTAGCGCAGACGGCTAAACTGAGACAGGGGTCGGGGGCCAAATGCCTTCTGGTGCTACAAAGGGCTCTGCGAGGATGCAGGCCCCCAGTGCTCATCATCATGTGCAGTGCATGGCCGAATGAGACACAACAATGAAGCTCAGGGGCCCAACAGGGACCCTCCAAGGTTTCTGCCACAAGACAAAGGCAAAATAACAATTTGATTGGAACTTGGTTCTACCTTTGCTCTTACACGCTGTCTTGTTGTAAACCAGAAATGGGACGCTTTAAGTTGCCGTCATCTCAGTTATCTCAAAGGGTTGGCCAGATGCTCAGGGTGGTGGGTATTGCTGGCAGAGTGTGGGCCCACACAGCATGCGGGCTGGATAATCCAGGAAAAAATGGATATTTCAACAACATGACACTACCGGAATGTAGCAAACTAAAATGTGCGAAGCCACTTCTGTGCCTCTGAAGCCAAAAAGTAGTTTAATCCTTTAGTCCAGACAGGCGTGATGGGAATTGTAAACCTTGTTGAATTGTAAACATCCACGCTTTAATTTCCCAAATTTATTCCACAGAGCGACTTTCAGAAAAATCAGGCCCAGCGAAAGAGGCTTGTACAGCATTCAATAAAAATGAGCGTCATATCGATCATTTATGAGTTAACCGCTGTCCTCACCCTGCAGAACAGCCACACAACAACAAGTGCGTGGCAACGTGTAAATAGCAAGTCTTCGAATTGCAGATGTGGGTGGGGGCTGCTATCTAATCAACACCATCAGATATGGATAGCACCCCTGAGGAGACGACGCCGTGCAATCAGAGAATTGCTCACGAACATCCACATCCGTTTCTTGCACAATACTCAGCAACCTTGATATAACTGCGACTCGTGCAAATCCAGACATGTGACTTTAATTAGGTTTCTTGAACATGACACCAGGTATCTTGCTAACAACTGCAATAGTGCATATTTTCCAATTCACTTTCTCCCAAATAAACAAATAAAACTAAAAGAAATTGAAACAAAATACCCAACATACAGTATATATAAATGTTGCAAGTATAAAGGCCAACCATTTGACCTCCTCAGTCTCAATAGTTGCAATTATCACAGAGAAACAGCAGATAATGGACATAGTTGTGTGAGACCGCAATTAAGTGATGGGTCTATAAACAGGGACAGTCTATGGGCATCGGGGCAGTAGCAAAGCTGAAGCACAATGCCAGTTTGTTTCTAGCTTGGCAACACATGAAGTGGCCAAGAGAAAGTGGAAGCCCACCCCCCCACCCCCATGCACAGATGGGGAAGAGACAGAGTGGCCATTATCATGTCTCTAGGGGACAATGGCAAGCAATAGAACGGCTTGGTGAATAGGTGCGAGACGTCAACGAATGGCCAGATAGGTGTTGACTTCCTCCAGACCGTCTCACCCACTGCTGTGAGTGACTGCTACTCTTCAGGGATTCCCATGACTGTTGATGGTCTGTCGTCTGCTGTGAAGGCAGGCTTATTGGCAATTACTGTGTACTTTTGTTTTTAATTTGTAAATTGTAGTGAGGTTGTTGATTGGTATACAGCTGAAAAATTAGTTTTCTCACCATTCTATGAAGCTATAATCTCATATTAGAGATAGATAGATAGACTTCTTGAGCCCCAAGGGTTCGGGGATTAGATACACCACATTATTTGGATGGTGGAAGGTCGCAAATGCTTCATGGCTGCTTACATTATTCAAAATCCTTCCACCTCCATTTCCATCCTTCTGCTTTAGTTATACACTCCGTCGGTATGGACAGAGGGTGGATACACTGGGGGTTGAACATATTCAGTCACTGACCGTAGGAATCACGTTGTTGGAGACATTACTGTGGGCTGCAATCATTGTGGGTGGTTGGCAGCAGACGGAGCATGAAAAAGACTCGGCTATCATGGGAATCAAAGTGGCCGTGACCATTAAACGCCGCTGTTACTCAATATTCTCTTTCCTGTCTCGTGTCTAGACTGCAGCTTGGGTCATTATACTGCAGAGTTTTGGTTTTCTGTTTCCTTCCCAGCTACCAGAAGATGCAGGATTTTCTTATCTGCTGGACGTTTCTCATATAGGCACAGATTTGACTGGAGATAATTGCTCAGGAGGTAATTGTTTGGAGAGCCCAAAACCTTTCATAATGACTCTCTTACGTGTGATTTTATATTAATGATGTGTACAGACACAATTATGTGTTTATTGGTGTTTTTTTTAAAAAGGAGCAGCTTACGCTTGAGAAAATGTCTCAGTATTTAATTGGCCGAAGGGAAGGGTTAGAAAGAAGAACATTTCAGAGGATTATAGTTCTTCATGCCAATTTGCCTTAGTTTTTAGTCACTGTCAACTTTTTTATCTGATAATCAAAAATATATCCCATGAAACCTAAATGTGTGTCATCTCATAAATGTATAAGCCTCAATTTTCAGTGAACATTTGTGTTGAAAGATTAATTTTATATACAGCAAGACCTTTTTCCTGCTTCAGTACGGATGTCTCCTAGACTTTGCTCATGAATACATTTTTTAAATCCATGGCTGGGGGAAATTAAATCTCACTTTAGAAGTTCCGGATGTTATCAAGTTCTTTCACAGGACATCTTTAAGCCAGGCGGTCTGTACCTTTCTGCGGACTGTGCAGGAGTCTGGCAACAAATCACACAGGGAACTGAAGCTGTGCACCTATAAGCTGCCTTTGCTGTCTAATTCATACTTTCTCCACAGGGAACATTTAAAACTAACCCTCTGTGATTGATTCCCTTCCACTTAAGTTGCCCTCATTTATCTTACAGCCTGAGCTGTCGCTCATGGTCATTTATTAACCGCTGGCTCTTCCTCCATGTGCAGACACTCACTATGTCTGTCCTGAAAACACACTGTCAGTTTGTCATTTTTTTAAAAAACTAATCCCACCCTCATTAATCAGAAGCCATATTACAATTCCTGTCAGTACTGCAGGCAAGTTTTTGCAGTTCCCCACATGAGACAAGAAACCTATTATATCCCTGTTTGTTTTTTCATTTCCACATTGATGCTATGCAGAATCCTGCTTGTCTATTTTAGTTTATGGACAAAGAAGCTGTTGGGAGAAATGTTTTCTGATATTGTCTGATTGCTGTGATCTATATTTCATACCTGCACTTTCTTATCAAGCCCTTTCTTTAAAAATATACTTATCCCTGAAGCCCTACTATTATGTTATGACACTCTTTGGCTTGTGAAATAGCCGTCTTGATTGTCAATAGCCAGCAGTGTCAGCTGTCTCTCAGGCCCCATTGTTACTGATATAAGGCCCGGACACTGAAAACACATGCTAGGAGTGAGTGGGTATCTAACAGATGGAGGCTTGATAACCTTACTGAATACTTCAGTCCTCTATATAGGGCTAAAGGACCCTGCAGATTAGGCTTTCAGTCAGCACCTTCAGCCTCATCCATATTCATGAAAGCAACATTTTAGTCTTATCACTGATATCAGATGTCAAACATGTTTGATTTCCTTTGCATTCATTATGTACATCTAAAGAGGTATATAAAAAAGAATTAATTAATGAAAGTGTCTCTACTTGCCACCCATGTGTGGCGGATTCCTCCAGATGGGCTTCAGGTTGCTCAGAGGACTGTGGGTGGCATGATTTTGATGTTCTTGCTATGTGTTGCACAGCTGAAAGAAATGGAAAAACCATTCAAATGTTTAGCTAAAAATAATGGCTAAATGGTTGACATAAAAGTAATGGATACACTTGAAATAGTAGTGATAAATATTGGAAAATGGTGAAAAAGCTAAAAGTATTGGATACATTTTCAAATATATAGCAAACAGTAATGGAAGCACTTTAAAATAATAACGGTGTTAAATAGCATCCAGTTTACAATCAGACAAAAGAAAGTTGGGAACCATTGCTTTAGATATCAGATCTCTGCAAATCTGTCTCATTTTTATTGAACAAACATATTACTTTGCAAAAGAACTTGCACATGTAGACCCACACACACACCGGATAAAGCTAATAACACAGACCCGAGACACATTGGCCACCCGTTGTAAGAACCCCTAAGTTGGACATGTCTGTGATTAAAATCTGCATCCCGGTGTTTGTGTATGGGAAAACCTGCTGTCCAGACAGCAAAGTGAGCAGTCTCCTCCCTCATTATCCTTGAAGGAGGCTCATATGGCGAGTGGGTGATATTAAAGTGGAGGAAGTTATAAATGGCTTGGAGCCAGTGTGTACTCCATCGTCTCTGACTGAGTGTGCAACGCAGTCGGGAGCACGCTGACCCAGATGCTGAAACTGGTCTGAACAACAGAAATCTGGCAAATTATATAATGAAAAATCATATCTGAGCAAAATCGAATATAGTACAAAACTTAAACAAAGGAGGCACATCACTTAATATATTAACTTTAGCTTTCCTCATTTTCATTCAATTATTTATGTAGCAGTTAAATGCTGTTCTGCCCAAATGACCTTCTTCCCCCAAATCTAATCAGAGACTTAAGCAGAAGTATTCCCCTCTGCCCAAAGTGGGTTCAGTTGGGTTTAATGATGGTTATTTGTTTTCTTCCTCCTTGAAACAGCTTCTGATCCCCTCTTACGATATAATGCTGGAGATTAGTGCAAAGTGACCTCTGGCCTGTGGGAGAGATCACACATAAACCCATGCTCATAAACGCACTTAAATCTGGTGCTGAAACATTAAAGGAGTAAATCACACAGACATATCAGGGTCTCAGCAGTCAGCTCGGCTATATAGTGGTCCCATTATAGTGTTCCTATCCTGCTCCCTAGCTGCTAATAATTATGTTGTTAGCCTGACACTAACCGAGATCAGTGATTACTAAATGGCCAGGTCAGCGGCGCAGACGGGGAGCGTTTCAAATGCCCCTGGTCACACTTAGTTCATGATCCACCCCGGCGACAAAAGCTAGAGCAGCCGGAAATGACTTGGAGCTTGGATAAAACATGACACATGATCCTCAGGCTTGTCGTGTGTGATGTTTTTTTTTTAAAGGTCTTTTAGCCCCTTTAAAAATTCTCTGGCTAAGCTTATCAGGATCAACACATCAGTGCTGTGTGACGCTCAGACGGAGGTGGAAAGCTGCTCCTAATGCATCCATTTGGGTAATTATGTTAATTCATTATAGATTTTGTTGAGCTTACCCTTTTCCTTACAAAAGTCTGACGCTTGTCCCAGTGATTACACTGGGTGCCTGAATGCAACATGCGTTTTTTTTTATTGACTGACTGAATGTATTTGATAATTAAAGAATGCACACCTGCAAACTCTGCTCAACATACATACAAGAAACACAAATAGTAACTCCAGATAAGGACATAAACAAAGGAAGAGTGGCTAGGCTTACAGTGTATTTCTAAAAAAACCTGATGTCATCAACTAGACTTGTCTGATGAGTATTTCATTTTGCTGCAGGTAAATAAAGAAATGTGTCAGACTCTTATAGTGAAACAGTATAACATTTGCCAAATACAATCCCAACTCATGTCCACTTACTAGCTTTATTCACCAAACCATTCCGTCTACTGTCATTGATCCATGTGACCAATAAATAAAGCTCACGCTGCTCGGCACCTTGCTGTGTGTGTATTCTCCAAGTAAGAAACTCATGGGATTTGTTGACAATAACAAAAATATTAAAAATCACTGCCTCATCCTTTAATCAGGGAAAAGTAGTTCCATAAATACATTGGAACAAATGAATCAGATTCAACATGCGTTTGTGTATGAAACATGTTGACTGAAACACATCCTGTTTTAATGATACCTATAAATAAGGTCTCCATCAGTACGTGCTAGCTGACTGCCACAGTGTGCGTTCAATAAACTGCACGCGTCAACTGATAGAAGCACACTATAGGACGCATTATTCAACAATTGCAGTACATCACTGGCACATGTTAACTCAGAACTCAGTCAGTACATACAGTATGTGTGCAATCATATAGCAAGGTACATGTTTTGCATGAAT
>JAVQJF010102358.1:0-16430 GCA_036023855.1 Gadopsis marmoratus
TTTGCCACACCCATGTTGGAGACCCATAAAATATCTAAATTTTCGCCAGTTCTGATGCACGTGCCAACTTTCATGACTTTTTGAGCATGATAAAGCCCCCAAAAAGCCATTTCTTTTGGGCTAAGAATAATAATCCTTAGAAATACAATAGGGACCTCGCAGGTTTCCCTGCTCGGGCCCTAATAAACAAAACTGGATAAGATTTGTTTCCATCAGTGAAGTGTGTGTAAATCAAAGCAACAATTTACAATGATTTAAAAACAAACCATTTTTGTTCAAGAAGCTGAAACCAGCAACTCTTTAGCAGCTCTACCGTAAATTACAATTTCTCTCTGTGGAACCCATTCTTTTACTGAAACAAACCGCCTCTACACTGCTAAAGCTGCATTTCCGCTGTTGCCATTAAACAACTTGTGCTTGCCTACTCGATCACAGTAGTGTAAGCAGCAACACTTGAATTGCATCACTTCCTGTGCATTTCAAATCACTACGGGAAGAAAGAAAAAAAAAACTGTTTCCGTATGTAATTGTGTGTGTGTGTGTGTGCGCCTGTGGCAGGTGAGAGTAATTTCACATCCTTTGCAGCAAGCAACTATGAAGGGAACTGATTTCCTGTTAACTCAGTTAGAGGTACACTACATTAGAGTGTGAATTCTACAACAGAATATGGCTGTATAAGCACTGCATGCTACGGCAGCCTTTCATCAGATAACTGTGGTTAAAAGCAGGAAGGCAAAATACATATAATTTCCTCCACTCAGCCTCCTCGTATTGTGTCTGGACTTTAAAAGTTAGCCTCCCGTAAGATAACACTCATCTGCACCCTGGACAGAGCTGGGCCTCTCTCCTCTGGTCTGTCATCCTCTCTCCAGTGTTGTTCATCCCTCTATTCCTGAGTGAAACCATGTTCATCTCAACAGTCATGAAAAGACATGGCTGCTGTTCACAGCTTTGTTTTCTTTAACTTTATGTACCACTTCCTCTGCCATTTCTGCCCAGACTGGAACGCTCATCTCTTTCTCACAGTGCACACACACGCAAGGAACTAGGTGAGCGGTCAGTGTGCCGCTTTAGATGCCAAATGTCAAAAGGATGGGGCATGTAGTCCACCACACTTGCCTCCCCTCCCCTGCTATGACACACGTTGTGACGAGTCGAGAGGAGGTTAAGACCATATCCATACTAAACAACTTTAGACAGGTCTGGAAGAAGAAGAAAGAAGGTTTTGGCTCAACTATTGTTATAGTACCACGCAACCTAAAGCTCTGGCCAATCAAATATAGTTAGGTCCATAAGCATTTGGACAGTGACAATTTTTGTAATTTTGCCCCTGTACACCATTTTTATACAAAGTCCCTCCATTTCCAGAGGCTCAAAAGTAATTGGACAAACTAACAATTATAAATAGGATTATTTTTAAATACTTGTTGAAAATCTTTTGCAGGCAATGAGTGCCTGAAGTGCATTCTTTCATTTTAAGAAATGTACCCAATAGTTGATTTGGCCACTCCTAACATTTCTGCCATCTGTTCGATAGGTTTGTTTTGTTTTTTCAGTCTGGCCTCCATTTGCATCGACACCTCTTTGGACAGCATATTGAGACTTCCCATGAACAGCTAATCGAATGCATATTCAACACTTGGAATCAACTTTAGACCTTTTATCTGCTTAATTTGTCATGAAATAACGAAGGAACAGGCCACACCTGGCCATGAAACTGCATGTCAGTCAATTGTCCAACTACTTCTGAGCCTCAAAAGAAAAAAAAAAAAGGGGGGACCATGTTCAAAAATGGCTATAATTCCTAAACAGTTAATGCAATATTTGTGTAAACACCTTGAATTAAAGCTGAAAGTCTACTATTCATGTCACATCTTGATTGCTTAGTTTCAAATCCATTGTGATTGTGTACAGAGGCAAAAGTACAGAAACAGTGTCACTGTCCAAATACTTACGGACCCAACTGCACATTCATGTGCACATACTAGGTACTGTTCCCCTCATAAGCATCAAGATAAAAAGGAACAATTTCTTCCTTCATAAAGTTGGGAAAGACTGCCTCAAAAAAAGGAGCAAAATATGCTGTGTACTGTCTTGGCATCTGATAAGCCTTCACACAAGACTTTGTGGCTCATATTTCATTTTCTCTCTGGTACCTGTAGCAACACACCCACACAGCCCCGTCACTGTGACCCTCTAAACGTTATAGCCATTAAGTATGCACTCACAATCAATTTACCCAAAACTGATAAAAGCCAAATTTATGTCTCCTCCATCTGTTGCTGTATTCGCTCATTCTGTATGGAAATACTGGCAATGAAAATGCACATGACTGACCTGTATGTTGTCAGACATCTTAAAAAACACCAATAACTATTGTTTTGATTGTTTCAGTGCAGCAGCACAGATGATGCTGCTCATTTAGAGAAAGGCGAGCAGCAACTGAATCGCCATTTTATATTCATGCAGTTATCTGATAACAGAAAACTGCAAACACACAAATTGAATTACACAGTAGAGAAATAATTTGTCAATTTAATCGATTAGTTGAGCGACAGAAAGTTAATCAGCAACTATTTTGGTAATTGATTAACCATATTAAAAATCGATAACAGCCCGTCACCACTGCGCCACCACTAATCCGCTTGTCTCTTACCTTCAGTATGGACTACAATACAAGGTGGTTAATATAGTCCGTTATCAGCAGCATAGCAGCCCTCAAGCTTTTAACCTACAGTCCTTCACAAATTCGGTGTACTACCCACTGACAGAAAAACTAAAGATATAGTAACACAACTGAGAAGTTGTGTTCACTTATGTGGTTTCACACAACCACACTGATTTTTATCAGTGTTTTCAGAGGTGACATATTCAAGCTCTAAATAACAGCGGTCAGTTTGAAGGGCGATAACTCAATCAAAAAGTTTTAAAAAAATGCAAGAAGGCTCCATTACCCTTTATGAGAAACATTCCTCTTTTCCATCATTAGTGGTGCACCAATACCACTTTCAGAAGTGATTCCAAGTACACCATTGAATGGAAGTATTTATTAGTCATTCATGCTGTTGAATGACAAAAGCGTGACAGTATGCATATTCCTGCAAAGTAAAATCCTTTACATAGAATTGTAAGAAACAAAAAAAAGTAGATATTGTTTATCTGGGCTTTTTCCAGGCATATTTGGTATCAGCAAAAATAAAGCTGATCAAAATCTGATTCTTTCTGTACATAGTATTTGTCCACCTCAGCCTACTAATGCTGCAACACTGCTGTCCTTTACAAAAGTCCACAATGTGAGCTTTTTGCTGTATATGCAGATGTGTGAACCTGAAAAAGTATTTGGGAGAACCCGCTGAATGACAAAAGAAAAAAACCTTGATTGGGATATCCCTACTATAAAAAAGGTACTTATAATTAAGTGGTGCCAAAGACTCTTCATCAAACTGAAATAATTACATTTAATAGGAAAGAAACGGAAAAGCATGTGTGACAAGGGGGATAAGTACAGAGTACCAGACGGTTTATCTGAAACCAATTCATTTCAGATTAGTTTTTCCAAGACATACCGCTGTTTTGGATGAACTTGTGCATATTAAGATAAATGTCAAAAGCACGCCTGAATAAAATTTGGTGGAATAATACCAAAAGATGCTGCTTATCAAAAGACAGAATTTTCAAAATGGTCACCAATTTTTATTTTGATCAATCACATAATGGTTGCAGCTATAAAAGACAGCAATATTGTGGTCATGAGTATCCTGACATCAGGTCATAAACGTAACCAACTCGAATGCTAACTTAGGCTACTAGAAATTCCTAGGCAAAGAAACAAAATGCACTGTAGACAGCAGAGATAATGTTAGGATGAGAGGAACAAGGCCTTTCCTTTTCTTGTGCGTTGTAACCCCAGGAAACTATGTCCCAAAATAAAAATAAATAAGTTTAAAAAAAAACTTACTGAATCAGGATTCTGGCCTTGAAGCATTTTATTATCCAGTTTAAACAGAAGAGAAGAAATATGAAAAAGTGGTTTGGTTCTGTCCCTGCTGGAGGCAGGTACAAGAGGCTGCGAGTCCAACAATATAATTAACAATTCCACAAGCTCCAGCTCACCCGAAATCACAAGTAATCACCAAGTGGCTCTAAACACATGTAGTTTTAGCCCACTTGATAAATGAACGGGCGACACCAGCTAGGCTCAGGAATTTACACCGACTGTGCAGTTCTGTCAAACCACAATTATCAAGGCCATTCGTTCAGCCAAGCCGAAACCACAGAATATCACTGCCAAGTTAGTGTAAGCGAATGCCCTTTCTGGCAGCCAGCAATATTACACAGTCATTCACTGTAGTACATTAAAGATGGGGCTTCATTTAAACAGAAACTCTAATGAAAACTGCCATCATAGCCAAACCCCATCAAATTAAAAAACAAAAAAAAAAAACATCGCAGGCAACCATGTACAGCAGTGTCAAGAGTCTCCAAGTTTTCACTCTGACCAATCCCTATGTCAGGTGATGCAACTGATAAAGTTCCTCCAGTCTGAGTGAAGGCGTTTGTCAGCAATGTCATCGGGTGCAAACTTTGGTTGGTATGAAAGTATGCACGTGGTTGGCACCCTCGATGCCCCAAGCCACCAGTTTTGTTTAGCCACAAAATGTTTTGTAAAATAAGGAAATTTGCCCCAAACTACATTGACACATCATACTAGACCTAACCGCTCCAAATCACTGTGTATATGCAGAATTAGTGTGGGGTGAAAGGAGGAAGAGAGATTAGCAAACAGCGGCTCAATGCGGTCCTGCCTGTGCTGCTGAAAGTTTGGCAGCTAAACTGTCTGTAGCCTCCAGGCTTTATTATAGGAAATCTCTGCCATGTCAACAACACGATTTTCCACTGAGACACAGACAGGCACAGACAAACAAAACACAGCCAACGAAACAAACTATACCAAAAGCTTAGCAGGCGCAACCCAACTAGACACCTGAAGAAGAGCGCGATCTCCTTCTTCCTCTGGATAACACGTGCACCCACCCACCTCCCATTACCGCTAGGATCTAAGCCGCTATAATTTATACCTTTGTTCCCAAATGGAGGACAGCACGCAGGAGCTGGCTAGCTGTGTGTGTAATTACGCTCAAGTGAGGGGATGCAGGGCTGTGTGTTTGGGGCTGGGATTTCAGGCCCGGAAGGAAGGAAGGAAGGAAGGAAGGGGGGGTCAAGAAAGAGAGAGAAGAAAGAGAGAAGCAGTGAAGCTAGTAAAAATCTGGTTATTTTACGCACGGCTGCTTCGTTAATGGACAGTGTGTGTGCGCGTGCAGTGTGCATGTCGGGGTGTGTGTGTGTGTGTGTGTGTGTGTTGCTGGAAGGGGAGTGGGTCAGCAGGAAAGGGCTGTGTTTATCCAATCTGTTCCCTGCCTTTACCATGTGGTAGGAAAACCACTGGCCGGCTCCCAGTCTGATCCCAGAGGACACAGAGGCCGAGAGACAGGCACAGGAGGAGAGGAGAGAGAAGTAGGCCACAGGGGGTGGCCAAGGAACCTGCTGGTGGGGTGTGTGTGCGCTTACCGAGCTAAAAGAACCTGTTATAGGGTCTCTGAAATTCAGTCTCGTCTTTGAAAGTCACTTGCATCCCTGAGTGTGTTAAAAAAAAAAAAAAAAAAATAGGTGAGTGATGCACGTGCTGTGATGATCATGTGATGATGACGACACTGAGAGCAACAGAAAGTATTTTTGAACTATACCTTATTGTGCAAAACCGGTAAAAGCCTTCCTTACTGATTGGGAACCTTCTAGAAACTGTCAGCCCTAAACCTTTCAGATTCAAGGTCAAATGAGAGACTATACCCGTTTATATTTTGGCCCACCAGCATAGAAAATCTATCCATTTTGTTCCATGCTGGATGTCAAGCGAGTTTAGGTTCAATATAGTGGTATGTTACAGTGCAAAGAACATTCTCTTTTGGCTACAACTTCGTTATTATAAAGGCTACCTAGACATGGATGTGTAGTGGTGATGACAAGGTAAGCAGTCTCTGATAGTGAAACTATCTCAGGAATGATGCAAATCTGCCATACCGATGGCCTCGAACAGTAACACTGCTGTGGACCTTTAAGAGTTTACACGGTTACAAGTGCAAAAAAAAACAAAAAACATCCGTCTACCAAAACTGACCCACAAGAAGTGGCAGCAGCCATTCAGTCAAGTCACTATAAATCCCTTGTGATTAGCTTAACGGCCTGCTCAGCTCATCTCCTAAAGAGGTCACGAGATTTATATGGTCTGAAAAATGTATTTACAATTTGTGAAGGGCTGACGCAAATCATGAAAGACATGCAAGGACATACTGGCTCATTGTCTTTACAGGTGGGGCATGGTCAATTGAATAATTTTAATGCTAAAAAGCTGATGTCTTGTATAGCTTGAGCCAAAATGAAGCCTCTTTAACAGATCTATGCAACTTCATTTGTTGCTGCACTTTGGCTGAATAGGTTGCTGACCTGAGCTATATACTATCTACACACTTAAACTTCATTCAAACAAGAGTTATGTTCCATCATGTTTGACTTATTTATGAATCTGCCGTAGTGTCAGACTCGCACTCAACTCAGGAGGAAGGTTGTGACTTCTACTTCTCACACTGCACTGAATCACAAAAATGTCATCTTGCTGGATTTCATCGCCACTCCGTTTTCATGCAAATATTCGAAAACTGGTATCTTGAATTTTGTTCAGAAATTCCAAAATGTAAACTTGAATGCAAATTAGAAAGCAAACTGTTGCAGGTGAGGGGGGGAAACTGTTGCTCAGTGATGCAAATTAGTTATCACAGTGGCGCACTATGGGCTTTGGGGAAACCCCTTATGAAACTTTCAAAGGGTTAGACCTTTCAAACACTACAGGATTTTTTTTTTTTTTTTTTTTTTTTAATAGCTGGTGTTTTCTTCAGCCTGTTAAAATAAACTGTGGTTTTTGGGCTGTTGTATCAACCCCTGTGCAGAGAATGTAAGATGAAGTTTTGGAAAAATGTATGAGCATTAACAACATCACAGGCTGTGCTTGTTTGATTATCGGTCTAGATTTTCATTTGTATAAGAAAATATAAGATTCCAATGAGATGAGAGGGTTTTCATGATGAATTTTCAACAATACTTAACTATCCCTTTATGCAAGAAGAAAAAAAACAGGAAGGCACAGAGTATAAACCATGCTAGCCCCACACCTTCCTAATCAATCACTGCTATTGACATACCCTTTTAGACCAATGGGACAGGCAGGTCTGGACGGTGTCCCTAGAGATTGGCCGGTTCCCCTCCCTGCCCCGCCTGCCTGCTAACAACCAATTAACTTCCAGAATCCTGACTAAAGCTGTGGGGTAACTTCTCCCTGAGGACAGACAGACAGACACACACACACACAGCCCTTTTCAAGAGTCAATGCGCTCTACAGGATCAAAAGTGCTTCCATTGTGGGTTTAAATCCAGGTCGGGATCTCCCAAGCACTTTTCCTTTATACCACTACAGCCGAGTAATATTTGTCAGCAGGCTGAAAATCCAATCCAATATCATTTAAGAAGAGGCATGATGGAAACACGATTTCTGCACATTTCTAGAGGTGCACACATCTTCTTGCATTATTCCTTTTTATACATCTTTCCCCTCTCTGACCTCGCATCCATCTCCATCTTCGTAACTGGGGGTTGATTCCACAACCAAGCAGCACTTAACCTTCCATCAGCCGTGCAAATCACTTGAAAGGAGAAAGTGATATAAAACAAGTAGAGGGAAAGGATGCGTGGATGCCACAACAGTGCCATTAAACTACAGCGTGTACAGGAAACTGATGAGATTTGTGTGGCGCCACTTTTCAGAGAAGGGATTCATCAGCAGCTGATGACACAAAACTCCCACATATTTCCAGCAGAGTTCTGGGTTTTTAAGGTTTGCTTATTTGGATCCCACCAGCAGTAAGGTTAGATGTGTATGAGAGTTGAAAGAGTAAAAACAAGATATTTGAACACCACGAGAGGTCAAGGACAGATTTAAAGGCATGCACACATATGGGTCAACGATGTACTTGACAGGACATCTCATCTATCAGAAAAGAAGGAAACACATACAGCCCACACACCAACACTCGAGAGCTGTGTTAACGCCAGCCCGTCTTCTAGGCAGAGCACTTGGTCCAGAAGGCCCTCGCTGCAGGGGGATGGGGGAGGCGATGGAGGAGGCAGAGGGAGAGACAGGTGAGAGGGAGGGATGAGAGAACGAGAGAGAGAGAGTGATGACACTCAGTTTTGAATGTCACCATGGTGCTAAAGACCCCCGCTAACCTTTTGGCTGGAAATGAGAGGACTAGAGGGAGGGAGGGGAGGAAACAGACAGGCAGGCAAAGATGGAGAGAGAAAGAAAGATGGAAAGGGTGAGAACAGTAGAAAGAAGAGGAGGGAGCTCATGCATGGGCAGAGGGGGAGTGGGTGGGTGAAGCAATAGATGGCAAGATGAAAGAGATGGAGACAAACAACAGCACCACTTCTCATCTCTGCTAACAGGGCTGCCACCAACGACACATGATGACAGGAGACAAAATGGCCACCCTAACAAACACCAGCACTCTGGCTCAGATACCCAACACCAGGCATCAGGTGCTATCTACCCTACACAAGGAACAATATGGTCAGCTCAATATTGGCCTTTAAGGCAGATAGTCCGTGAAAGCACCTCCAAAAAACAAGGTTCTCCCTGCCGAGGGAATGTTTTTGTGATTGCTTAGAAATATAAGGCATAATGGGGGAAAGTAAAATCTGCAGTGACCTCATAAATATAATGCAATAATTGCTGCAAAGTATGCCAACTTTATATCACCTCGCCCAGAGACCATAATGCCACCTGCCATGTTTTAGATATTCTTACCTAACCGACTGCTTGCCAATTTAACGTCATGGCACCTACTACAGTCAAAAACCTGGTCATTGTGCTTTTCCCTAGTCATTCTATCTTTTAACCCACAATTTTGAGAAAAGAGACTGAAAGCATAAAGATAATGTATTTTGTAGCTTTAATCATGACAGTTGAAATCAACAATAGATTTAACCGCCTGCAGCTTTTAATTTTGATATCAGAAGCACTATTCAAAGTTGGCATGGCCTGAGAGAAAGTGCTGCTTATGAAAGGAGGTATTTGAAGTCCCCAAAGGACTAGCTGTTGCTCAGGTTACTGTTAAAAATGACAACAATGTTTAGAGAGATTTTAGTAATTGGCTCAGAACTCCTGAGATTTGAACACACTTTGAGTACATTTCCAAACATCCACAGTCAAAATGCAGATCGTCGAGGTAGAATTTAACATTTATCAACTACCTAAAGCTAATGTCCATTAAAAGTAGCTTACTCTGAGGTGCTGGGCCTTTTTCTTTTTGTTAGGCTATATAGACAATTATTAAGCAGCATTGTTCATGTAAACAGTCAATTTGACAGGGACATGGGCATCTTAGCAATACCACACACCAAAGCTGCAAAGTGTAGACAACACAATTGCTGTACTTAGCCAAATGTTGCAAATTAATTTTAATTTGTAAGTCACCTTCAGCACCTAACCAAGTATGTTGGTTCTTTTTTTCAAAATGAAAAATCACTTTAGGGGCAGCAGCACAATAATAAGTCTGAAAGTTGAAAGTGTTCATGTTAACACTAATGATTCATAGGTCAAAATAACAGGGAACAGCTTATTCAAAAACATGACACACTGACGGACATCTGTTCCAAACAAAGTGTCTCTTTCAAATCTCCCGCAAGCTAAAGTGACTGGATGAATGAGGTCATGTAATACAGTGGCATGGTTAACTTATTCTGGTTATTACGAAGGTTAGTTTGAATGTGTTGCGATAAGATCACAGGGTAATGTATAGATGTGGGGAAGGGGCATCAGTGCATGGATATTCCGCAGGAAATTGAATTGTCATTCTGTGAAATCTCAATTAACTGGCAAATCTTAATGTTGTGCCTTGCAGGGTATGAGTCACTTTGTTGCATGTGGTGTATCCCCATATCTTACTCCAAGGGTAAGGTGGCAGGGATTTCCCTGTCTGCGTATGAGGCCACGTCATGGACATCGCCAACATGTTGGGCATTTGACCGAAAAATGGGAAATGAGAAACGTCCAAGTGTGACAAAAATATAAAATGTTTTAGGCTTTATGTATGGAGCACACAGGATAAACATAATTTTGTAATAATTTAAGAAAAGGACACAAAGGGATTAAAGGCAAAGCGATTGTTCCACTAACTAACATTTAGACTGACAGTTTAAACCAAAAAAATAAATAAAATACGGGCTCGGCTGCTAAAAATAATCTAAAATCGATACGATTTCATCAGTTGTTTCAACTTTGTGTCCAAGCTCCAGTTTAGTCCAGATCAACTGCCTCTCCAAAACCAAGGCAACATAGTGGCTGAAAGGAAGGTGGGGGGGGACGCTAAGCGTCAACCACAAGAAAAGACAGAAAATCGGGAGAGCCACCAAATAGTGCTGAACATCTGTTGTGTGCGTGTGTGGTCGGGGCCTCTTATCTATCCCTCTGTAGCCCGCTAAACATGACTAGCTGCCATCTTGGCTCACAAACACAAAGTGGTGGGGGTAGCAGCTCCTGAGTCTATGGCAGACAGGAGGAAAGAAAGCACATGTATGCTGAAAGTGCGAGGCTGTGAATAAACTCACCGTGTGAAAATGTATAGTAATGCGTGTTTTTTTTGGGGGGGGGGGGGGTTGAGAACAACGCTAAGTTGTTGTGGGTTATTTTTGTTGGCTCGTCTTTTACGCAGAAAGCTCAGTCGAAGTTGCACGAGAGCGGCAGGGGTGACCATTGTGCAAGTTGACCGATTACAGAACACATAATGGAGAAAGACGGGACGCACAGGGAAGACACGCACAAAGCGCAGACTGTAAAGCAAGAAAGAAACGAAGTATCCCTTAAAGATGTGTTGTTGTAACTACCCGACAAAAATGGGTAGCAACTGTTACAACTGTTTTAGCTGCGTTTCGTCCACATCGAGTAACAAGTGTAGCCATACTTGGTTGCCAAACTTCGGTACAACGTCACATTACAAACAAGCTCTCACAGCAAAAAGTCAAACCGCGGAAAAGACCTAGGGCTATTTTGCCTTTTCACCTTGACAAAAAAAAAAGTGAAGCGAAAGACAGGTTAAGTTCATTTCCTTGCCCAGGAGTCACGGAATTGACTGATAACCGCCGCGAGCAGGTTACTAGCTAGCGTGGGGGGGGGTGCATGTACACAATGGGGAGGAGAGTTGGCTAGCAGGCTAGCTGAACTTCTGTGTCCTAGCGCTGGGCTAACCTCCAGCGGCTAGCGCGGCGGATTAGCCTATCAACGGTATTTCGCACGTCGTTCCGGGGCAGAGGACGACTCGCTCATCGCAGTTTTTACTGAAAGCGACACAAAACCACTTTCCCCTCCAACCTAAAAAAAAAAAAGAAGCAGCGCACACGGACGAGTCTCCCCATTTTGCGCACATTTGAAATGGGTTTGGCCGTGTAAAACGTGGTGGAAACAACGTGAAAACACTGTTGTACGGAATGACCGCCCGGCCTCACAGCTCCCCTCCTCCTCCTCCTCCGCTCCTCCGGCCAATAAAACTAGCGACTACTACGGGCACTTCGCACCGTCTCCTTCCAATAAAAATGAAATTATTCAGCGTGAACACAACCACTGTTTATACTTTTGGTGTAGAAACATTTCGATTTAACCCAGGCGAAGCGTGTTTGGCAATAAATGCCAAGTATTCTCCGCTGGGAATCTCCCCTCGGAGAGCTCCGCTCATTCACTCGGCCAGTGACTCACCTCTACGCTCGAGCCACCTCGTGTCTCCTGGAAGCTTCAACACAATTAGCTAACTGGGCTAACGCTCACTTTAAAACTGAATCACGTCAATGTTTCGCATTACGAAATTCAACAAGTTACCGGGGAACGGACCCCAAAGCTGAGAGGCTGTCCGCACCGTGCTGGAAATTTTTCTTACCACTTTCCAACTAACTAATGGGACTGTTGTGTGCGTGTGTGTGTTTTTTGTGTGTGTGTGTGCGCGCGAGCGAGCGAGCGATGCAGCGGGTGGCAAAGCTAAACTTGCTATTGTTAGCATGTCGGCATGGCAGCTACACGGACCTTCAATGACTTTCTGCTGAAAGAAACGAAAAGAACAGAGAGAAAGCTAAATAAGCCAGCCAGTCCTGAATGTGTGCGAGTTAGCCCTGAATGAAATGCCCTTCGTGCTGAAAAACCCAACTCGCGTGCCGGATCAACGAGTCTGATTGCGTTGAAAAAAAAGTATGGGAAAACTTCCGATTAAGAAAGAAACATAAACGGGTTTAATTCAGAACCGGTGGTAACTGCGAAACCGGAACACTCGTGCCGAATTCTGCCGGACAACATATAAAATGCAGTCAGTCAAAAGGACTGGATTTGTTAGCTTACCCAACAAGCTCGGTCACTTCGGGCTTTTTATCAAATCAACTCCTCGTTGGTAGGGGTTAGTATCTCCGCTTGCTTGAAAGAAAGAAAGAAAGAAAAAAAAATCCACCGTGGTCCCTTTTCTTTTGAAATATAAATAAACAGGGGGAAATAAAGTCCAAGTTTGTTTTTCATTAAATATTTCTCCGGCGTGTCTCGCATCCGCGACCTCGCCGACTAGTGCGCGTTGCTCTTCTCTCCTTTGTGTTAATTTCACTCAAATCGAGTTTAATCCGATCGATCCCTCGGCTGGTCGCGCTCCCGAGTCCTCCCCTCCAGACACTCGCTCACCTTCCTCGGCCAGGGGGGGCGCGCTCCCGAGGACCTCTCGTACAGATAAACAGGCGGCGTGCGCGGTCACTGACCCCCGCCGTGCCCGTGTGACGCTCACGGGGAGTTCTCGCGCAGAGACAGACGGTGAATGCGTTTTATTTTTTTAATCGCTTTAACGGGAAAATATAACGCAGTAGGAGCCGGAGGACCTGTTCGGTGGCCCCGATATACACCGATGGCAGGCGAGCACTGTTCTTGGCAAGCCGAAAATGGTTTGGTGACATGTGTCTCTATCGTGATGCACAAGTTAGGAAATCCTTGTTCGTGTAATATTTAGATAAATGCGTTAATGAATAAATCAGTAAATGTCGTATGTGGGGTTTGGGTCTAATCTTTATAGCCAGGTAGCTCTGCCATAATGCTTTTAAGTTTATATTTTCTTGTTGGGAAAGATGGGGATGTTAATAGCTACGATTTGTGCATCCCACCTGTGTGTTTATGATTGGGGAAAGCAAAAGATCGCAGTCTTTTACATGCCAGGTACCCCCCAAACTACTGTTTCCATGTATGTGTGTGTGTGTCTGTATGTATTAGGGGCATGGTCATCCATTGTTTGAGTCCCCACATTGTAAAACTTTGATGTTAAAGACCAGAATT
Organism: Gadopsis marmoratus; assembly: GCA_036023855.1. Lineage (NCBI taxonomy): Eukaryota > Metazoa > Chordata > Actinopteri > Centrarchiformes > Percichthyidae > Gadopsis > Gadopsis marmoratus. The sequence continues at coordinate 13,454 of JAVQJF010102358.1, forward strand.
AATGGTGAAATATCTGTAATAGTGGTTTGATTTTATTTATTTTTTAATTTCTTTTTGAGGATCTTCCAGAACTACTTAAAGGATCCTGCGACCACTGGGTCAAAGACTCTTCATTGCCATGATTGTGCAAACAGGAAAAGTGTCAAGACAACAGGAAATGTAAACTTCATTTCAGTGTCGCGAATCATGACACGAGTACATGGGCTGCAGTGTAAAATGGGTCAGGATAGGTGTCTCTCTCTTAACATCATGAATGCATTGTATTAAAAACATACACCTGGATTTAACTAAGCAAATAGGTAAGAGCCTCCCATTGGATAATTACTGCATGAGTGATTATGTTTCAGCTGGCAACAAGTTATTTAACCCTAACTGAGCGCAGTGAGAAGCTTCTCGTTTCTTGAACAACCATGTCGAAAGACACATCCTGTGGTCGTGGAAAAAATGTTAATCAGTTTCTGAAGGGTCAAATTATTGGCATGCATCAAGCAAACAAAACACCTAAAGAGATTGCTGAAACTACTAAAATTGGGTTAAGAACTGTCCAACGCATTATTAAAAACTGGAAGGAGAGTCCAGAGTGATGGGCGCATCAGAGTAAGAAGAGAGGCAGATGAAGTGATGCACCCATCATGCCTAGTGCCTACTGTACAAGCCGTGGGGGCAGTGCTATGATCTGGGGTTGCTGCAGTTGGTCAGGTCTAGGTTCAGCAACGTTATGTGGCCAATGAATGAAGTCATCTGACTACCTGAATATACTGAATGACCAGGTTATTCCATCAATGGATTTTTTCTTCCCTGATGGCACGGGCATATTCCAAGATGACAATGCCAGGATTCATCAGGCTCAAGAGTGGTTCAGGGAGCATGAGACATCATTTTCACACATGGATTGGCCTCCACAGAGTCCAGACCTTTTTTTTGGCCATTTTTGGAGATAGAGTACAGGCCTGATCTTACAGTATTGCAATTAATATACTGTATTTAAAGCCCATGCCCAAAACTAAACTAGGCTTAATCTTCAGCAGTGACTAACTAGAAATCTTAAAGGAATGAGGACCAGCCAAAAAAAATGGCCAGCTGATTTCTTTGTTGTGTTTCTCTCCACAGCGTCCTCCCCGTGAAGCTGGGCATTCTGCTGGGCCAGTACCTGGGAGCTTTCAACCTCATGGACACGTTCAAGGGACGCTCCCAGAAACAGGAGTGAATGAAGAGAGGAGAATAAAAAGTGATGGGTGACTGAAATGGAAGGTGATATGGAAGTATTTAACCCATCCATATCAACGCCTAATGTTGATATTTCCCAGTGTAGGCAGAACAGTAGTGTCCTCACTCATTTCAGTGGTTTGTACTTATATTCTATATGTAATATCATACAAATATTGAATGCTCATTAGTCTCTCTATCTTGAACTGTATAATTCATGTTTAAACATTAATATCTTGAATGTACTTGTTTATCACTTTATTATTAGCTAAATCTTCAATCTTGTAATTGAATAGAAAATATATGTTGCCACAGACTAACAAGCGATAGAAGTACCACTCATGATGGATTCTGGAAATTGGTGTCATACATGTAAGCAAGTGCTCATAAGGTCCCCTTTAATTCAGCCATCCTAATGATGTAATGATGTATCATCAGTGCAGGGCTTCTACAAACAGCCAAGTCAAATGCTTAAATACATAGTGAGCAAGTGGGGGTCTATACTCAAATTCCCTAATCAAGGTTGATGTCTTTTCTGTGCATTGTAATAATGTGTCTGTGCTTTGTGGTGTTCATAGCAAATCCAAACCATCAACAAACCAAAGGAAGTCATATTGTAGCCACAACTACCTGCTTCAAAACAGGAAACATGGATGGAAACATTATTTAGCAGGAGATGCATAGGAACATCAAATCAGGTGGAAATCTATGAGTGTGTATCTATCAATATACACTTATTACAAAAGCTGGATATCTGTTAATGGCATCTATAAAAACTGAAAATGATGAGGCTTAGCTGTAATAATGTGCTGACATTAGGTGTACTGACATTAAGTAACAATCCCTTTATAATGTCATTATCACTGTGAATGTACCCATAATTATCATTAATTTGGGGTTTGAAGGCACATTTTATTATGGTCTTGTTGTTAATCTGGTCAGTGTTTTACAGTCATTTCACAGTAAAAACCAAGAGCCACGGCCAAGTGCTCATACTCAGGAACAGTGAGCCCTACTAAAAGGGCTTTCTGAGATACCTCACTTTGTAAAGTTTGGTAACCGTGGTCCAGACCACTTATAGCTCTTGTGTGTTCAGTCTGGACAGGAAGTCAATCTCTACCTTGTGTTATTAGCACAAGTTTGGAAGCTTGATTGTTTTATAAGTCTGTCTTTATTCACAAACCACAATGTACTGACTGTTCAGACATTACTAGCTAGCAGTGTACTAAGATGCTGCAGCTAGCTAGTGTGTGAGTGGAGACCCCTCTACTTTTCTTCTTGTTTCCATATATTCATTTGTGTGTGTGTGTGTGTGTGTGTGTGTATATATATATATATATTAGGGCTGTCAACGTTAACGCGTTAACGCTTGCGATTAATCTGGAAATTTTAACGCGATAATTTTTTTTAACGCTAATTAATCGTATTAACATGTTTGACCCCAACTCCCTCCCATAATTCCAGCACGGATTTTTACCTGACTGAGTTTACTAAAAGCCGTTGTGAACACAAACAACACGATGACGGAGGAGACATTCGCCGGTGTGCTGAACGGCGCATTTCGTTTTAAAAAGCTTCCAAACGGAGGTTTAGATAAAAACAGTTGTGTGCACGTATTGCAGTGATGAACTGTCTTTCCGCCGAAGCACAACAAGTGTGAAGTACCATCTATGGGCAAAGCACATCTTTGCTGATGTTAGCAAAGATGCTAGCACTGACGCCGTGTACGTCAAACTACACTGGCGGAGTTCAGCCAGGGTCAGTCTGTGAA
>JAVQJF010102363.1:0-11266 GCA_036023855.1 Gadopsis marmoratus
CCCCCCGCCCCCCCCCCCCCCCCCCCCCCCCCCCCCCCCCCCCCCCCCCCCCCCCCCCCCCCCCCCCCCCCCGCCCCCCCCCCCCCCCCCCGTGCACACAGTGGTAAGTGTTGCAGATCAGCAGTAGAGTGGTACCTTGCATTCAATCTCAGCTTGTCTCCGCTTGATTTCTTGAAGTTGCACATTCAGGTCTTTGTTTTGCACTGACAGTGTTTGCACGCATTCCTGGAGGCAGCGGCTCTCCTGCTCTGCCCGTCGCAGCTGGTTACTGTGAATCTGATTCTGTGCGAGCGCAGTTGGTGCATAAAAAAACCCACAAAACATTTTTTACTTTATGAAATGATCAATTCAATCCAAACATGCACGGCTTCACAATTAGGTTCCTGAGTTGTTTAGAACAGATGCCTGCTGCCCTCTGAAGGATGCTGTGTGACAGTACAGGTAAAGTAGGAACGTCTTTTCCAGCTCATTTACTGTTGAAGCTGCAGACCAACATTATAGGGACAGAAAAGCTAAAGAATCTGAAAACGCAGGACAAAACCTACTCTAAAATCAGCATGATCAGGTTAATGTGGTCAGAAAGCTGAGGTGACCTCTGACCTGTGTCTCCAGCTCCAGCATCCTCTGCCGTGTCTCTCGCAGCTCTGCCTGGGCCTCGGCCTCACGCAGCCTCACGCTCATCAGCTCGTCCTGAAGCTCGCCTAGGGTATTCTTCCTGGGGCTGTCCTTCCAGCGGCCAGTGGTGCGTGCCATGTGACGCTGAGGAGAGGGGTTACACTCACGTTACCTTTCCACCACTTTCCTTTTCTATTTCACAGACACTGGCATGCTGCACTTGTCCGACAAAGATAACGCACTGATGGAATTGTCCTGTGTGCTGAGATGTTGGGGCTCACCTGCCAGTGCTCTTCCAGGTCTCGGACTTGCTGCCTCAGCTCTTTCAGGCCAGTCAGAGCCTCCGCCTCTCTCAGTTTCACCCCTATCAGCTCCTCTTGAAGACGCGCAACATTGGTGTCATCTGGTAGCGACGTGTTCCTCTAAAGGTGTGTAAGAATGATATGGTTTAAAGCTGTAGGAATAGGAATGTCAGATTTAGGAAGTATAAACTGTCTGAGGCCACACACCTTTTCCATGTCCAGGATCTTGTCTTGCATCTCCTTGAGAGCACAGTGAGACTCCGCCTCCTTCAGTCGGGCCTGCACAAGCTCCCTCTCCAGCTGCAGAACAGACTCCTCAGAGTACCGAGGGGCTCCCTTCTACAACAGGACATGTGCGTCAGCAGACAGCAAAGCAGAGCTGCAAATGTTGATGCCTGTGTGTCCTCAATAGGAGTGTTCGGACCGGAGGAACTTTTTCATAGCTCTAAGAACAGTTGGAGGACCCAACCCCTTTTTATTGTGTTCACACTGCAAGAACTGGGAACGATTGTAGTTCTTAGAACGCCATTTTGAGGGATGTTTTTAGCTCCTACTTCAAAAGTAGATGCTCTCCCACCACAAGAGGAACCTTGAGTGACATCAGTGTGTGATGATTGGATCAGACGTAAGTGTACGTTGATTGGTCGAATACATGAGCCAATGCAGAACCGGCAACCGCCATCTTTATAAACCTGTTTAACAGCCGTGGATGTATTATAGAAAGTGGATATCAGAACCGTATTATAGAAAGTGGATATCAGAACCAAAGATGGCGCCTATTCAGTCCATTAAGATTTGCTTGCCTGGCGCATTTGCCAAAAAAGCTTCTGGGTGTACTTCCAGGGTATGCAACCCACTGAATATATGGAATATGGGCAAGTGCTCTTTGGGCTGCAGGGGAATTTTCGCTGCAATACCACGAGTGGCCACTGGAACAAATTGGAAGCAAGGCTGAATGGTAGCACCGTTGCCAGATCTTAATACATCTATGATATCAATTCATAACAGTAGCCTTAAATTTTTTTTTACTAAAACACAAATAAATGGACCGACAGTGAAGTCCAAGCTTTATTGAGCTTACTGTATATATACCGCAATTTCCCCACTGAGGGACTAATAAAGGATCATCTTATCTTTTACAATGGGGGACATACGACATGAACGTGACTTGTGCGTCTTGTGTGCGATGTTGCTATACCAAACTGCCGGCCGCCTTACATCACCTCAGTGTTCCTATTGGCGTAGTTCTCATGTGAGCTCTCAAATGAGCAGTTTCTCTCAGGGACTCCCCAGAGCTGTTGGGCTGAAAATTACTAATGTTATAATTTAATATGGAACAAATCAGGGTCCAAAAATTATTCCATTCCAATAAATAGGCTCAGCTAATATCAGATTTATTCTTTTAGATGAAAATACACCTCAGTGCCTCTTCACACTCAATTACAAAGAATTCAACTCTAATTTCAGCAAACATCAACGAGTTTGCCTTTCACTTCCAAATAAATTATTCACAACTGCTCATTGTGATAGGGGATTATGTAAAACATTGTAATGTTGCCTGTACATCATCATCTGGAATCCAAGCATCAATAATTAAGAACTTTAGATCGAGAGATATGCAACTAGAGGGTTCTGTGAACAGGGTGCCATGTGTGAAGTCTACCAGCTGGTGAGATAACCGCTTACAAATTCATGAATGCATTTCTGAGAAAATGCAGAAGACTGTAAATGGTGGCTGAACTGTGTAGTACCCAGTGTCCCAATTTGAATTCATGCATGCCAAAACAGATCATTACCCAAAGCCGATGTGCAAAGTGAGAAAAGCCTTGCTCTGCCACTGCTTGGATTTTGTTGCTAGGCAATACAGTTGTGCTCAAAACCGTGACACATGATTGCTGTCAGTTTTAGGGCATGGTCAGCCCGAGGTTTCAGTACTGCACAGCACAAACTGATCTGGGAAACATCCCAGTAACAAAGCCTCGGCTGCTGTCACAGACTGGGCAGGATCTGAGCCAGTGGAACCTGCCAAGCTGGGGACTCTGTGGCTCTCCTTACCACGTGTGGCTGCTGCTGCTGCTGCTGCTGCTGGAGCTGCCCGATGGTTTTCTTGGCCTGCTCCAGCTGAGCACTGGCCTCCTCGCTCTGCTGTTTGACCGTGGACAGCTCCCGTTTGACCAGGTAGTTCTCCTCCGCCTCCTGAGCTCGGGTCACTTGTCCCTTGGGACATAACCAACCGAGGAGGGGGTGGAGTGAGCACGACAAGAAGGGAAACGAGATGGCGAAATATATGGGCAAATTAGAATTGAAGATGAGGGACTGGGTTTTCTAAGGACATGCTTGTTTTAGCTTTAGAAATGTGTGATTTATATTTGAATTCTTTAGCTTTCTTCAGCATGATTGGTGATTCTCTCACTTTGTCTGCCACAATGTGATGTTTCATGCACTTATTCAACACCATCAGCAGCTATCATAATCTGGTTTAGTTCTTCATTCAGAGAAGCATTACAGTTCATCAGATTCTGCATTATTACTGTCCTTCATTGTGCTAATCATTAGCATGCAATGCTACAGAGAGAGAAGGAAGAAGGAAGGAAGGTGCAACACAAGTAACAAGGGTAAAGAGAAAATAAGGAATATACCTGGATCAATCTATCTGCCAAGGAAGCACTTTCCTACAAAACAGACATATCAACAAGAGACAGCAGAGAGAGACAATCCAGAGGACAGTTTAAAGCACACAAAAGAACAATTGATTGTTTTAGAGAAGAAATGCAATGTTCATTTCCCCTCCAGAAGTGGTTGTTTACAGGTTGTAGAATGATGTTCGCATTCAGGGGTAGAAAAGGAACATTGCATGCAGGTGTGGTGAAAAAAGGTGCAAATAAGCTGGTGAAAAATTGAGGCGGCGCTGATACAATGCAGTGACAGGTTTCAGACAGGAAGAAGCACAAGGCAGCTCTAGCTATAGGAGGGAGTGAAGTATAGTACAACAGCAGCACAATGACAGCGTTAAAGAACTCTGTGTTGTTTAAGTGAACAGAAGCTCTGTGCTTTGATGTGGTTCATCACCAGTTTGGGTTAGTGAAGAATTAAAAAGGGGTCCTGGGAGTGACGTCAGAGAGCAGCAGCCTCGAGCTGGTTTCAAATAACGGACTCGATTAGACCACAGCGGTCCTCCACGCAGGCAAACACGGTATACCCTTGCTATCCACGGCAGACCTCATGCACGGCGCCTTTACCTGGCAGCAGTAGCGGGCCATTCAAAAGGACTCAGAAAGGTGCAGAATGATACAAACAGTGCAACTTGGCATACAGTGCTTTGTATCGATTTCAACAGCATCAAGCAGACACCTTCACGTTCCAGACAGGCTTGTTGCGGTCTCTGCTTTTCAGTTAGTGGTGTCAGGTGAAAATTTTGATTCACTATGGAAGTTATTTGAGCCGCACACACAGTCACTCCAAATCTGGTTTCATTTCTGATAACCTTATCTATCAGAAAATTCACCACCAGTCGACCCAGCAGTGGTTTATCGTGTAAATGGATGACTTTCAGCTAACACAGCCAAGTTAGTGAAAGACAAGAATGCATCATTAGCATGAGATGCATGATGTATGAGCATACGCAGCTGAATGGGTTAATGTCATGTCGACGAGCGGGGGAACAGTGTGTGATTGGTCTGCCTGGTGACGGAGCACCAAGAACAAACACCGACGCACTCACTTTCTCTAGTGTGTCTATCCGTTGCTTCAGGAGCCGGTTCTCTGTTCGCAGCCTCTGCAAAACAAGACATGACAAAACAACATCAAAACAGTACGCAGGGTGGAGCCTTCAGGACGTTCACAACACTCAACAATCTCTACGCACCTTTATCTCCACCTGCTCCTCCATCTCTTTAGTTTTGATTGTAGTGTAATCTTTCTCTAACCTGAAAACATGTCACAGACCATCGGTGAAGACTATTAGTGAAGATGTAGGAAAATATCCATGTCTACTGTGGCATATTAAGGCCATGGTAGGTATAAAAAAAAAAAAAGAAAAGAAATAAATTACTATGGGGCCAGGCAATATTCAGATCATTCAAACCTCAGAATTTCAATGTGGTTCCTTGATGAAACCCCCCCCACCCCATTTTCCGTGTTTTTCCTCTTGTAAATTTACCACTTTAATCTCGGAAATGCTGAGTTTTTTTTCTCTGACTATTAACCCCACCCCCTGGCTCCATATTTTTATTGTGTGTCGTTTTCCTTTTTTAACTACAATGGCCCTAATACGCAGTTGTACCTGTCAATATGTTTGAGGTTTTGAAAAACATTCAATGTTCAATTGATTTGGCAAATGATTAATTCAATTTATTTCATTTACATGCCAGTGAAACCCAGAGATGCTTGTAAAAATGTGAAACATGTCTACAGCAAACATAGAATTAAACACATATGAAGACTAAAGTTTCCAATAATTCTTATTTGGGTTCAAATTAAGCTTGCCTTTAAAAATAGGAATTATTTTCCCTATTATTAGTACCAAATGACCTAGGACCTAGGACATTATAGATCTATAAAATAAAGCATTAACTAACATAAAATATTCTAAACAGTGAAAATTAGAAATAATAATAATAATAATAATAATAATAATAATAATATAACAAATACAATGTTCATAGTTTTTGTAACCTTAGTTAAGAATAAGAGTGTCTGTTAAATACAACCAAGCTAGGAGTCTCAAATACAAAGTTTCAACATCACAAAATCAGTAGAAGCTGCTGTATAATTCATTGCAGTAATGACTGAAGGTTTAGTATAAAGTTACGAAATAGTGACAGAGAGGTTTGGGAGTCTAATTTTAAAGTGAACTTGGAACAATAACGATTCATGAGTTTCAGTGAGCTGGGCCTACCAGAATGTGATGTACATTTCTAGGGTCTTGTGTCAAAGTAAATGCACCAACAAAAGGTTGACGTGTGTCGAACTGAGAGTTGTGCTTACTTTTTCATCTTCTTGCCGTTGTATTTAACTTGATAAGCAGCCTGGATGACCTTATCTGGTCCGCTGTCCAGCTGGTGTGGGATGACCTTCTGAAAGTGCTGGATGGAGCACAGTAGGAAAAGAAAGGGAGGGTAAGTGCCACACACCCATAAACCAGCTACTTTCAAACAACTATGCACCCTGATGTCTTGGTCAGGTGTTTCTCTGACCTCAGAGCCCTACGTCAAACATCAGCATGTACGCAGGTACAAGTAGGGAGGGCACATGTATCAATTATCTGGGTGTGGTGGAGGTTCCTCCCCTGTGGGTGCTGAACTGCTTGGATGACAGAATGTGGAGATTGTGGTGATGATATACCTGTAACATTCCCTCCATGTCAAGCTGGATGAGTTCAGTCTGATTCATCTGAAGGATGGCCAGGCCCACACGGAAAACTATCTCCAGACCCTGAGGAGAGAGACCACCAGTGATCACGGTGGAGTCACATTTTAAAAGACCAAATGTTGGTCAGTTTGCAGATTAATGTCTTTTTTTGGAGTGGATTGAGAATTAAAAATAAATGTCTTACAAAACATCTCAAGGGGGTGATGCAACAACTCACAGTAACTATTTCATGTGGACTGTAGTGCTTGTTTTCTCCAACAGATGGCGTTAATAGACAACCTTTCCATGACAGTTACCATAATTTATCCCTCTTAAACTTACACAGACAAAGAAACACCTGGACATAGTTTTATATTTTGGCCAATTCTGAGCTTATTCTTTCAGTCAGTTTCACATGTTACACATCATATAATTCAGTGGAACATACCCTTTCATTCTGCTGCAGTGTAAAGTCGCCATGCATGACATATGTTTTAGCATACCAGATTTGACATTAAGAAAAAAGCTAAATGCCCAGTGGAAAAAAAATAAAATTGACTCCAAAGTCAACCTGGGAACCTTTGTTTTATTTATGTGTTTTGGAACTCCATGTGACGTTTTGTGCAGATACACCTTTTTCTCAGTGAATTTACTGGTGTGACAGTGTGACAATATATAAATGTTGGTTTATATTTCACCTCTGAGAGCAAATAGCAAAGTGTTACATATCACTGGAAAATAGACAACCTAATCTGTTGATATATTTCCATCACAGCGGCACAACTTTCCACTCCAGTGAGGCAGCAAGCTTCTGTTCCATATCACTTGATCACACGCACCGTAAATCTAGTTGTTATGCCTTGGAGAGCTGACAATCTCACAGTTCAGACCCAATTCAAATCTCTTGTCTCTATCATAAACAGTTCCAAAGTTATTTCATGTTTTGCTCGGTTCTAAAGGGTCTGTATTTTATATGTAGTCATTCTTAAAGCCATAGAAGGAATGCTAACTGTTCATCTTCTCTGTGAAAATAATTGGCATTGATGCAAGGGTTGACTGGTCTTTTGATTGAACATTTCACATCTGTATTTTAGACAATTTGTATGAGGCTATTGGCCACAGTGACCGGATAATGTTCAACGATTAGATCACAAACATTAGAAACAAGAGAAAGTAAAGTAATGTCAAAGACAAAGCCCTGAAGGTATTTCTTCCAGAGAGTGAACACACAAGTAAAATGCGAGCTATTTAAATAGAATAACAAATATGCAAAGATACAATTTCTTTACAGACATGTAAGTAGATAGAGGATATCATTCAAAGCAGCTCCTGAGAACAGCTCCTGACCAGTTCCCTTTAACTGACCTCACACATGAAGATGTCGAAGATCCTTGTGGCAACGGGCAGAGGGAAGGAGGTGAGGAAGATGGTGAGGAACCAGGAGGAGGCGTACATGGAGGTATGAAAGCTCTGAGCCTGGAAATGTATATGCAGCTCTGGGAGTTGCTCCTGCAAGGCGAAAACCATACCGATTCACACCATCGCCACTGTACGACTACATTTCAACAAAACTGTCATCTCCCCTTGCAGCGGTCTGACTACCAAGTATGAGGTGTCTACCTGGATCATATACTCAAACTGGTACATGCAGAGTCCCAGCTCAGCCATGCTGGGTTTGAAGAGCTCTCGCAATCTGTAGTCCTGCATCAACTTCACAAACACACAGAAAGCCTCCTCTTCTGGCATCTAGAAAAATAACAGGGTGGGGTCAGACCTGAAATCCGTCATTCGGTATGTGTTTGTGTGCATTTGTGGTGAAGATGGTGTTATTACCTGCATGAGTAGCAGTCCTACAATGAATGCACTCCCCTGACAATAGCCAACTTCGCGGTCAACCAGAGAATATGCCTGACGTAACAGTGATTAGGTTAGGATGAGTTTCTGCACGGGGCAAAACTGGACACACTTTCATTGTGGATTTCCTCCACCAAACTACGGTTAGAGTAGCTGCAGTTTGTTCTGCATACAATCAGGTTCCTCAAACACAAACGGGGACTTGCCTTCATGACATTGAAGAGCACTTCCTGGCCCAAGCTATCTTTCTCTTTGAAGAAGTCATGTTCAGGATAAGTGCGGGCGATGTCTCTGCGAATCAGTTTCTCGCAGGGCGATGTCATCTTCAGGAGTTCCGAGTACTGATCTTTGATGGGCATGTTCTGGGCGCTGCACAACAGCTGCCACACTATTGCCCGAAAGTGGTGGGGAATTCCTTTTCTGACAAGATCCTGTGGAAAAAGAACAGATACTTTGTGAAACTGATCCAGCTGCAGACACTAATGAGGAATTTAAATGGGCAATTGGGGATGGATCTTTGTTCATTTTTGACTCTGGACAACAAAACATCGGCTTCCTGTGGAGAAAAAGAGCAGACACTTGCATTTCTTAAAGCAGGATACAGACAGCCATGGGCATGCTTGGTGCTCTAGTATCTATTTTCCCCATTTCAAATAATAAAATTTCCACTGCCATATATTATATTGTCAGTGGATGATTTGTTTCCATATATTACTACTGATACAATTTGATTTAAGCAATTTCCTGTGCCAACAGGGAACACCAGACTTTCCTGCTGTGTGTGAGTGTGAGCATGTGTGTTCGCATCTGGTTAGTCCCGGGTGGATCTGGAGCAGAGGTCCACCCACACATGCTTTCAGCAGGGGATCCCTCTCCCCTCGCAGAGCTTAGACAAGACAAGTCGAGCTTTGTACATGAACAATGCACCGTCTCATATCTTGACTGTGTCTGAAGGAAAGCTGCTTTCGGAGGCACACCGCTAAGCACTCTATTCTATTCCCACTAACGCTTGGTGACAGGCTCCAGCACAGACAACAAGTACATCATCAGTGCTCTGTGCTTTACAGAACTTATTTGGTATATAGATGTGCATGAAATATTTCAACATCACATTTAACTAGATTTCCACTGAACACTAATATACTTCTCTTTAGCAGGAGTGGGACCTCGATCAAGTATTGAAAATATGAACACATCAGGGGTTTTGCTGACAATGGCAGAAAAGTCAAGGCTCCTCCCTTCATGCAACAGAAAGTGGGTTTCTCTGTAGGCCGAGGGGAAGAAAACATTAATTTTGTGAAGGCCTCAGCAGTTATGAATAATATGGCAGGCTAGCTGCAACCATCTGGTCATTACAACTTCTGTTAAATTGCATAATAACACCCATGCATGTTCACAGGTCCTTTGCAACACTTCCCCATTTACACGCACAGAGGCAAAGCAACCAGAAACCCCTCCCTTGTAGAAGTGATGTTTTTTATTTCATCAACAGTGTTTTGATGTGAATGGATTACAGAAAATGGAGTTTAAGGGTGACTGACTATGATAAAGGCCTGATCATGGGGGCTGTGCACAAAGTCTTAGGATGACTGTAGTGCTTCCAGGTTTCAATTTCAAAGTTCAACAATCAATGCACCAAAAGCATGATCCCTGTTTTAGTCTATGAATCATCAAGGAATGGTTTGAGAAGCGTTCAGGTGACACGACCTTAATGACCTGGTGACCATGATCAACCACACCTTCAAACGTTTACAGTTGCATCAAGCGGTTGAACATTAGGAAGCTACAGGTTTCTTGAGGCATTAGAATGTTATCCAACAAAGTACTGACCGGGCTTATTTTTTTTTCCTCGCCACTGCCTTTACACAAATTTACACAAACCATTGCCAATGACTGGGCATATGCTAAAATTAGCTTCAAATATCAAGAACAAAAAAAAAACAAATTCAAGGACAGCTACAGGGTCACCTAGGACAAAGAAAGCCTTAGAAATTATTTTGGGACCAAGTAAACATTCAAACAGATAGGACGATTGTAGCATTGAGGCCAGAGCTTGGTACAAATGCCTGTGAAACATGTGTATTACAAGAGAGACCGTGTAGTCTATATTTGAACTTTCTTATTAAGCCATTTCCATCCAGAAACAGTATTATTGGAGCTCCTGTCTCTTTCTTTGTGACCTGGAATACTGTATTCTTTTCAAATTTTCACAAATGCAGACAAAGATTAATGCCTACAAAGTACATTTTTAAAATGACAGCACCATGATTGCCTTAAATCCTGGCAGGCAATTGTGCCATGAAAGGTCCGTCCAATAAAAGTGCAAGTTTTTGCCACTGACAGGACTGTTATTCTAAGTGTCTGACAACATTATGGAAAGGATCCCCACAGAGACAGACTGTTTTGTTAAAGTACGGACATTTTTGTTTAACCAGAAACAGAAGTCTTGCTCAATGAAAAGTCGCAGGAAGATCCATATACTTTAGCTCAAATAAATATTGCCATCTTATTCAAATGCCTCACCTACATTGTCGAATTGGGCTTAATATTCAACCATGACTTTGAAAATACATTCTTGCTAGCAGTTCCTCTATGTAAACTCTTCGCGCCAGCTCTGATTCATGTTTCCACCATCGTCTTCCTACAACAACTCAACCTCTCGCGAGATTTCAGAACAAGACTTCTCCTTGAGCGAGACTAATGTTTCCGTCTTAAACAAAAATGATCTTACTCTTCAAAAAGGTGCGTCTCTGTAGGGATCCTTTCCATAATGTTGTCAAATAAGGTCCGCCCATAACTCATATTCAACCAATAACTTATAACAGCACCTGTCAGTGGCAAAAACATGCACTTTTAGTGGATGGACTTTGATGGGTGTAGACCCAAAGTATTACCTTGCAGCCCATTCGTAGATGCTGACTGATGTGATCTACTGTACTAAATCCAAACCTTTGGTAAGCATTAGTCATTTAGACCCCAAAATCTGTAAAAAAATAAATAAAAAAAGATTGGAGCCCAGGTTTAAAAATACACGAGTTACCCTTTAACTATGGAATGATAGGAGTGCCACAATAAAGAATAAATGTGTAAATAAAAGAATAAAAGAATACGACAATAAATGTGGAAATATAAAGAGAAATAAATAA